>BJBW01009648.1:0-30531 GCA_004320125.1 Scolopax mira | reverse complement strand
AGCAAATACTAGTAGAATTACTGATGAAGCAAGTAGGCTGAATTTCAGTATGTTATGATTTAATTAGACAATAAACAAGTAACAAATGAAACAGTATTGAAGGTGATTAGTATACTTAACATGTGATTTCATTGTTCACTTTCCTCAAAAAAAGATATTCAATATACTTTGATACCAGTATTTTTAAGATAAATTAATAAAACCTCTGAACATTTCAATTGTTGTTTCAATGGGACTTGGTAAATACCACCTTTTTCTTACATATAAATTCTATAACATATTGTTGGTTCCCATCTATCTCCAGTATTTCATTAGAAAACAAAAGTCTGAAATAATTACTTAGCTCCTTGATACCCTGTATCAACATATCTTCCTTACCAGAAATACAATGCATCTTTCTGCAGGTACTCCTGTTTACCCATTTCAACTACACAAATATAAATGTAGTAGAGTACAACTATTTTTTATAGCTAGGGTATAACATTTTCTAATTTTTTTAACATTGTGGCACAACTGCACTACAAATATGTGCAAGTTTTTAGAAGTAACTATTTCTGATCTTCTCTGCTGCAAAATCTTTGTTTTGCAGGTGCTTTTCAATGATAAAAACACGAGCTACGTATCACCCACATCTGGCTGCAAGTATTCAGATGGGTCTCTTTCTCAAATGTAGACTTCAGAAACACTGGAGACTTGAAATGTCTCTCCATTTCATAATGACATTAATTTCAAGCTATACACCTGGCGGCCACTGGCTTTTCTGAACCATTCCATATCTACCTGAGCCCTGCAAGGACAGCAAAATGAGAATTAGGTGGACATCCCACAAAACTCTTCCTGATCTCTGCAAACAGTCTGCAAGCACACATCCCCAGTTACCACCACTGTCTCAAAATCACACCATACACACACACACAAAAAAAAAAAAAAAAAAGAGGAGAAAAAAAAAAAAAGAAAAGATGCCAAAGATGCTCATCTGTGGTTTATGTCCTTCTAGACACAAACTCTTCTCAGGAGAAAAGATAAACCATCCCCTCATATAGTATCTTGGAAACGAGTTAATATCAATAGGCAAATCAAATCTTATTGTCAAAAAAGAACAGTGTTACCCATTTCTGTTTTCTTTGCATCCAACACCTCTTCAAACCATTAATCTTCCATACAATTCCACTGACTTTTGTTGTGTTTGATGGAGGATACAATATCTGGAGATGTTTGCACAGATGGGTCAGAGCTTACACTTCCATTGCAGGAGATTCACAGCTCTAAGACCATCACAGTGCTTTGTTAAATCCACAAAAATAGAAAAAAAAATATCATGGAATATAATGCTATTTCACTCTCTGGCCAAACATCATTTTCTCTATGCCACTCAAGAGTTTCAGAGCCAAACTCTGTAGTGTCCCACAGCAAACCAGCCACCAGCAGCAGGCAGATAGGCATGTGCCCCTTAAGTGCCAGTCCTTAAGATAGTGCTGAAAAGCACTAGCTATTAGTAATAGCAATGAGCACACTACAGTAAATCCTCAAGAATCTTCCATTCATCCTCAGTAAAAGCAGGAGAACGAAGACATAGGTTTGGGAAGAGTAATTCATCATGTTTTGTTCAGGTTTTCTAGTGTTTTCAATTAACTGGTCTGCCCAGATCAGTTTCCACCTCAAATGTTGATTTCTGTTTCTGGGTAAGTGTGAGAAATTAATAAAGAATCACAGATACTTTTTTTTTTTCCTTCACAGTGGTTACAGTATTTAAAGAAAGATTAGAAAGGAAAAAAAAAAAAGATAAATCACAGATATGCTTAATAGGTATAATAGGGAGAAAATACTAGAAAACAACCATCTGCTATGAAACAAGAAATTACATTACCAGGAGGGAGGGAAATACTATTAAATTACAATGAATATTTTTAAGTGTGCAGTATACACTAGCTTTCTATTTACTCATCTTGCTGATTACAGAGAAAATGGATTTGTACTCCTGCCTATCGTTGTACTGAAGTGTTATTTTTATTATATGTCCAAGTCTGTTGATGACATAAAACTAAAGGAATAACTGAAAGAAAAACCCTATGTTAGCAAGAGGCCGCTATAAAAGCTATTCAAAAATTAATTCAAGATCATTTTGCCTAGATACTTGCAATTATACACTTGAGAACATTTCAGCAAATGCAACTTAAACTTTTAAGTCTTTTAAACCAGTATCACAGAAAGTTTATAACCTTACCTAACCGCTTACCTACTCTATAAACCCATTTGAACTAAATTAGTGATACTATTTTCTGCAAATACTTTTAAATTGATTTTAAGGTGCTTTGAATTAGTTATCTTAATTAAGCACAGACCTTGAATATCTTGATTTAAAACTCATTGCAGGATTATGTATGGACTAAATAACTAACTCCTTTGTAAGAGCTTTCATACAAGAGCCTTTCCCAAGGCTTCTCTAGCACATTACTGAGTTTTGTACTGACTGGAACTTACTGAGAAAAGGTATTTTGCCTTCAGAGAAGTCTTTCAATTTAATTTCCAATGACATTATAGAAGAACTATTACATTAAATTTTGATTTGTTACTGGAGTAGCTTTAGTTGTGAGAAGAGTTGCTCTACTTAACATTTCAAGAGACTGAAACATCACACAGCCATATTGCTTAATGAGAAAATTATTTTTTTCCTAAAGCAACTATACTAAAAATGAAACACTAGAAATATGAGAAAAAAATGAAACACTTAAAATATAGAAAGTTCCAGTTCTCAAGTGGACCTGATTTTCAAAACTCTTTACTGCTGGCTTCTTCATGCTTGGAGATCATGGAACAGTAACTTTAATCACTGTTACCACAACTTTAGCAAAGTTTCAAGCACTGAACTCAAGACTGCCATGAAAGTAACTTTGCCCTTATTTTTTCAGTAGGCAAACTTGACTGAATTATGCATGTAGGAGAGCCTGGAATCCTGAAATTCTAGTTCAGTGTCTTGTTCACAAGCTCATGATACCTGCAGGGTTCCCATTTCCAAAGGTGCAGTATGTAGCACCCCCATTTACTCTGCATGACTGCCTAAAGAAAATGTTTTACAGAAGGACAGTCCCGCAGGCCCATCCATTCTGGAATAATACTCCAGTGCAATGTTGTCAGTCACACCTCAGAGCAGTTAGAATAAAAACCCTTTGCAGTTGGGACAGCTGGTCACAAGAAAGAATTAATCCATATGAGTTAATTATTTCTGGTGTCATCCATTAAAAGAACACTTACATGTTTTACAGGTACCAAAAAGATTCCAGGAACAAGCCCCAACCCTTGAGGCCCTCAGTCACAAATACAACATTGAGTAGCATATATGTTGTACAGTCAAATGTCTGCGTAGCCACATACTCTACTCCCACTCTAGAACATTATGGGGATCAGCAATGACACTCCAGCACCACCACAGCTTGAGGTGATGTTTAGAACCAGATTTTCCACATGCACACAATGTATTCTTTCAGCAGTCTCTAAACCCAGGTTAGCTTTAAACAGCACCACCACCAGGCAAGAACCAGCCCACCACGGCTGAAGGGGAATTATAAACCCACATGTGAATGTTCCCCCCTAAGCACTGCTGCCTTCAAAGAGCATAGCAAAAAATAAACCCATGCATTGATCCTCCTTGGCACCTTCCACAGCATCTCAGCCTTTGGGGAAATGCTCCCTCCCATTGCTGACAGGAATTTCAGCCCTTTTTGCCTCACAAACAGGGAGGCGGCAGCTGAGGGGTGGCTGCAGCGCCCCTCAGCCTCCTCCAGGCCTCTGCCCCTCCTGAGGTGAGACTCTTTCGGGAAGCCAAGCACCTTGGGGACACCAAATGATATACTTCAGAAAGTAAAAAGTATTTTAGAATATAGAATCTATTCCTCAGCAAGAGCAAAGAGCTGCAAAAAGGCTATAAGGCCTTGTGAAGCAGGACACTTTGTATAAACAACAGGTGCCTTGCCAATGAATATACCCTTGAAGAGGTGCAGAAAGGTGGTAACAAGGAAACATACCTCCACAGAAGGCACCAAAAACTGGCAACTGCTAAAAGCAACAAAGATTGGCAGTAACTGGGGAAAGGTAAAAGCAGCAGTGGGTGATTGCGACCACCAACTTGAGACTGAACAGAACTACACTCCCCATACACTGTGCTGGAGCATATGGATGTCAATGAAAGGACATTGTAACTTTAAATGAAAGCAACAGACTGTAGTAACCAACAGAAATTGTTAAGATAAGGTACTAACCTATCATTGTAATTAAGGGTGTGTACTTTTGTGTTTTGAACAGTATAAATATTCCGAAGAGTTTGTAGGCTGGTACACTAGCTTTGTGGAATACCATCCAGATCTGCACTAATATGCAAGAACAGAATACCTCTGCTCTGCGTGTACACCGGGTAAACTAACCTACTTTTGGGACACCACCACCACCAGACAAGGAAACCAGGCTGGCCCATAAAGCAGGATGGGGACAGCAGGACCTGAACGACACAAACCCAACAAGCACCCCGCCTCCAAGTGAGGGCAGGGCAATAAGATGGCGGCTGGCGCGCGGCTTCACCCACGTGACGAGCGCTCGCCTCACTCCCCTTTTCTGCCCTTCCGTAGAAACCCCGCCTACTCCCCCACCAATCAATGCCGTGCGTGACGTGCGTGTGGGCCCCGCCCCCCGTCCCCGCCCCCGCCCCCCCCCACCTCCCCACACCCACCCCCCCCCCTCCACCTCCAGCAAGGGCAGGGCGAGCGGCGGGTGCGCAGGTGAGCGCAAGACGGCCCCGGGAGGGCGGGGTTACGCGCGAGCCCCGCCCCTGGCCGTTGCGTGGAGTGAGGAGCCGCCCCGGCCGCCGCTGCAGCCTCAGAGAGGGCGTTGGGCCCCAGTTCCCCTCTGAGGCTGCTCAGAGGCCCGGCCCTCGCCACCGGGCGCAGGTGGGTTGCCCGAGGGTTGAGGCGGTGGGGAGCCCCTTCCCGGCTCATTGTTGGGCCTGGCTGCCTCCCGATTACCCTGGGGGCTGGTTGCATCAGCTGGGCAGCTGCTGTGAGGCGGCTCCGTGGGGGCGCCTAGAAAAGGCAGCGGCTTCGTGGCCCTGCTTTAAAGCCTCCTGGTGACACCGGTAACTGGTGGTGCCGGTGCTGCCGAGGTAGGGGAGAGGCTGGATGGGCTCTTGGGGAGGCCTGAGGATGCCCCGGGCTGGGACTGGCGGTGTTTGGGGTCTCCATCCCTTCGTTAAGCTTCTGGCTCGTGGTTTATTTGCACGTAAGGCTGCTGTGGCCTCATAGCCTTCCTTCAGCCATGGGGGGGACGTACCATAGTTGCACCAGGCAGCTTTTTTCCTTGTCTTTGGGAAAAATTAATGCATACTGCTTTATTAGTAAGCCACTCTGAGAATCCTCTGTTCCTTCCTTCAGAAATTTAGCCTTTTAACTTTATTTCTGTAATTATTTTTTTCTTTGTAATGTTGTGTATAAGACTAGCTGGCTTAAGAAGATGACATTTTAGTTACCAAAAACTCAAGTCTTACATTCAAAATGGCCTTTGGGAAATACCCCGATTGTTTACTCATATGACTTTTGAGAAAGTCCCTTTAAACTCTTACTGAAAGTGAAAGCGTCTCAGGAGCAGTTGTGGTGTTGGCTGATGGAAAAGCCATAAATGTTTTTGCTAAGGATTATTTTGCAATTTAGTTTTGATGAAATAGGAATTTATGATAAATACTAGAAGTATTACATATAAAATAATAACTTTGTGTTTATGAAAGCAAAATTTCCTCTCTTTTTTAATAGAAGGTTAGAAAGAATAATTGGAGACTCTAGTTGTGTTTTCTGTTATAATAGCATAGTAAGAAATCACAAACTTTTAAAACTATAAAATCTTACTGATAAAAAGATTAATATAAAAGATGAAATAAAAAATGTAAAAAGATGTTTATAAATGTCACTTGTATTTACAATTCATATTCTTAAGTGTAGGTTGTTATTTTACGCTTTATCTGGATGCCTTAAAGCCATGGATAACTTCTTGTTTAAGTTACTATTAAGCACAATTATAGCTATGAAGTGCTTCTTCAGCATAACCTAAAAGTGTAGAAATGATGGTTACAAGTTGTTCATGAGAATTGCCTGGCATGTTTTGGAAAAGGAGAAAAGCTGCATTAATAATGTCAATGCAATCTTTTGAAAATTGAGCATGTTTGTTGCTTTCTGTTTTGTAAATGCTGTGTTTTGCTTTGGCCCTAAAATAATAACACCAACAATGTCACCCCAACAAGAAAAAGAATGCACACTTGTCTCCTAGTTTGGTCCATCAGGATTGTTAAATCATCTGCTTGCTCAGTTAATCCTGACTTCTCTTTAGAGGAGCCTACTTTCTTTGCAGTGTGCAAAGATTCTTTGTAGCTTGCTACTGCTGAGGTTGAAGAAAGGGGAAATGGTAAATTTACCATACATTGAATATTTGCCTATGGTTTTTTGCTCTCAAATAGTGTTTTACTGAGCAAGGACCAGTCTTTGAAACTGGAAACATGGATAGAAATGTTTTATTTTTCTTTTTTGTCCCATTTTCTGCTGAGAGCAATGTGATAATAAACAAGAATGAGTAAATGAAACCCCTCTGAAAGAAAAGTGAAACTGATTAATCAAAACTCGGTGCCAACCTTAGTGCATACGTGCCAATATTTTAAATGCTTTTCTCTATAAATTAAAGGACATAATCTCCCATATGATTCCCACTGTTCAAGAGCCAAAAGTCTTCCATGCTTTAATATGTACATAAATTTTATTTGATTTTTCTTCTGTTGAGTTCACTGCATCTGCCTTTGCTTGCCCTCTCACTGCCTTCTCTATTTCTTGTTTTGTGGTTTTTTTCAGAAGCATGTTGATTCAGTGGTTGCTACTTTCTCTGAGCTGAATGAGAGTAACTGTTGGTGATGAATTCAGTTTAAATTCTTAACCTCCCTGTCATCTGCTCAGTGATGGGTGCATTAATGCCTGGTGCAGATTTACAATACACTTCATCTCTGATTTCAGCCTCTGCACTTAAGTTGCTTGTGCACCATGTGTCTTTTCTAACTTTGCAGTGGGAGTGAGAAGAGTGTCTCTTGGACTATTAAAAGTGACACCCTACGATATCATTGTTGTGATACCAGAATTTTACAATAGCATTTTGTTTGCTTGACAAATGGTTGAGGTTGGGAGTTGAGATTGGGAGTGGGAAGGCATAGATCACAACAATGCCATGCTGTGCCACAGGCTTGGGGAAGAGTGGCTGGAAAGCTGCCCTGTGGAAAAGGACTTGAGGACACATTGGTCAATAGCCTGCTAACTATGAGCCAGCAGTGTGCCCAGGTGGCCAAGAATGACAACAGCCTCCTGGCTTGTATCAGAGACAGAATGGCCAGTGGGGTTAGGGAATGTCCACCCTTGTACTTGGCACTGGGTGCCCTACCACGAGTGCTGTGCCCAGTTTTGGGCCCCTCACTACAGGAAAGACATTGAGGTGCTGAGTGTGTCCAGAAAAGGATGGTGAAGCTGGTGAGGGGTCTAGGGAACAAGCCTTGTGAGAAGTGGATGAGGGAGCTGGTGTTGTTCAGGCTGGAGAAAAGGAGACTGAGGGGAGACCTTATTGCTGTCTACAACCACCTGAAAGGAGGGTGTAGCAAGGGGGGCATCAGTCCCTTCTCCCAGGTAGCAGGCCATAGGACAGGAGACAACAAGTTGCACCACGGAAGCTTTAGATTAGGTATTAGGAAAAATTTCTTCACTTAAAGGGTTTTCAATATTGGAACAGGCTCCCCAAGGAAGTGGTTGAGTCACTGTTCCTGGATGTATTTAAAAGCCATGTAGATGTGGTGCTGAGAGACATGGTTTAGTGGTGGACTTGGCAGTTTTAGGTTTACAGTTGGACCTTGATGATTTTGAAGTTGTCTTTTCCAGACTAAACAATTCTATGGTTCTGTTGTCCAGTCTTGTCTCTGTGCTCTAGCTGATCTCACTTTGCTGGAGGGATGTGAACTTTACCTTATGCTCTTGTATGATGGAGCTTGTGGTTCTGAGGTGTTATCTCTTTACACCTCTTTTCTACCCCCCAAATAGCTTAATAATTCATGCACAGAATGCATTTTATGCTCAACTTTATTGCAAAAGTCAAAAATGTCACTTAGACTTCTTGAAAAAGCACAATATCTTAGTACAGGAAAGCTGCATTAAAAGATTGATTTTTTTTTCCTTTTTTTTTATCTTTTCCCTTCCAATTTTGGTTTAAAAGAATGGCACAAAAGAAGTATTTAATAGCAAAACTGACAAGTTGCTTAAGAGAAGACAAAATCCAGCTATGGAAGCCACCATATACAAATGAAAAAAAAGAAGCTGGTAAAGAGATAAAGGTAAATATTCTCTCTGAGTTGATGATGTGTGTCTTCCATGTCTACTGCTGGTGCATTTTCCTAGTCTTTCTTGCTGTTTTCTTAGGATCTTGTACAAAAATATTCATCCAAGCTGAATATCAATGCGAATGATACAGAGAATATGCTTGAAGAAATACGGTGTAAAGCAATTGAGCGTGGAACAGGAAATGAAAATTTTAAAGTGAATGGGATTGCGAGACTTGAGATATATCTGCCCCGTAGAAAAGTAAGTGACGCTGCAGAAGAGTCTTTACTTCAATGGCCTTTCGAGTTTTAGATATGTATCTAATGCAAATATTTTCACTTATTCAACTTTTTTAGGTGTTTTGTATGAGAGATTTGCGTTAGGTATATAAAATAGGGGGGTTACTGAGGTAAACGTCGGCTTCCCAGGTATATGGGAATATCATGGCAAAGGAACATAATATTGGGAGATCAGTAATTGTCTGCCCTTTAGGATGTAACAAGACATTTTCTTTCAATTAAGAAAAGTAAATTAGATTTAAGTGTCTAGTTTGGTTTGATTCCTTCTGACTTGACTGCAGTAAAGAGCAGGTATGTATTCTATATTTAGAATATCTAAAGCTGAATTAGCATATGATTATCGCTATATTACCACAGCTTTTGTTTAGATGACAGCTTTCATATAAAAAAATGTCCTTTTGTGCAATAAGCACCTTGATATCATCTTAGGCCATATATAACTGATGACATTGAAAAGATCTGTTAGCTTTTAACCGTGGCATGTGGTAATGTTTGTACAGTGATGGTGTTATCCAGCTCAGGCAGGCAACTAAACTTACTTTAAACTTCCTTTAAAACACTTCCAGTGTTTGAACTTGGAAGTGAGAAGCAGGATTTTCTATTTTGGTGGTATTTGTGTGTTCTTTTCTAAGACAGGCTCCTAAAAGCTTCACAAAGATAGAACTGAATTAAGTCTTGCCCTTTTCAAGTCGGGCTTCAACCTCTAGTTTCATGCATAAAATATGCCAGAATAAAATAATGATGTGAATCTAATTAAATCGGTGTCAGTCTGGTCACCATAGTGGATTCTGTGGTCCTAGTGAGCTAAACATGGGTGGGGAACAGACTGGCTATTTGGCTGCCAAGCTGTTGGTGGTGACTCTGATGCTATTAGCCCAGACCCCTTGGTATCCTGCCAAGCAATGCCCGGGCACAGTGTGAGGGCTGACACGGGCCAGGGACTGATCTCCTGTGGCACTCTGGATACAGGTGCTCTTCTCTGAAGGTTGGGAGGATCCAACTGTATGGATGTGAAAAGTGCCGTGTAGGTTGGTCACAGGACAGAGAGCAGGCCCTTAGTTAGGTTCTTACTAACATAAAACCTCTTTACTGGGAATATTTCCACTTTAAAACCAGTCTCTAGCAAGCACAACAGCCATCTCCAGTCACTGTAGTTTTGAGCATGTGCAGGAGCAGCATCATCCCCAACACTGTATGTCTTCATCCACACTGATAACAGCGAAAGAGGGCTGCTTTTAGGGGCTCTTAAGAGTTGTAGTCTTCTTACCAGCAACAGAAGTGAATGTTCACTCTGGAAAAGAGCAGTAGTGGGTCTTTTTTCTGAAGAAGATGTTACTTGGGTAACCTATGCTTCAGAAGGTTTTTATTTTTTATTTGTTACGGAATACTTGTAAAAACACAACACGCAGTCATAATTGTTCTTTCTCTTGTGAAAAATAATAAACAGGGAATATGATGGGCTAAGGGGTAGAGGGTGTTAAGTGATTGCCATGCAGTTAAGTAGTTTCATAATTCCTCTTTACAGTGCTATGGGGCATAAGGGAATTAATTAATTTAAAATTCCAGTTTATCTAATCTGGGACCAGAGACACTAATAGGAATTAATCATAACTTAGCCAGTCACAGGTGAGTGGCATAATTACAAAGCAGAGTTAAGATTGGAAGTGCATAATTAAATTAGTCAATTTAAATTGTTTGGTTCTGAATTTAGATTTATCGAATTCTGAATCTTCTGCTGTGAAATGCTTATTTTTAGCACTGTATAGGAAGAACAAGACTCCCTACACTGAAATGACTAATGTGTATGCCCAACCATAACCCTGTTAACATGATTATTATTTGAAAAAGAAACTGTAGGTGTTATAAAACAATTCATTAAGAAAATGTCCAAAGTATCTTGATAAAATACTTTTTTTCCTTCCTTCCTCCTTCCCCCCACCCAATATAATTAATACAGAGCAGAAAAATCCCACTGGAAACCAACCTGTTCATCACAGGCAAGGAGCTCAGATCACAGTAAGTGTAATCACCCTTGGTTCCTCTCTAATGAGGTAACATAATATCATACAGTACTAAAAACAGACAAACAGAGCACTGTTTGTTAGATTTTTATTAGCCTGTGTGTGTTCAGTATGTCTGAACAGGATGTCCAGTGTCCCTGTGGGGCAGTTCTTCACGTAAGAACCCATGGTTTGACAGATGGAAAACAGGAAGGTTGCAGCTGGGGGAGAAGGTAGTTCTCCACTAATCCCCAGCGAGTACCTGAGAAGGCAGTAGTGATCGGTGTTCCAAATCTGTAACTAGGCAGGTCTTCTGAACAGTAAACACTAGCTTTTGTGTTTTTAAGCTTAATTAAATGAGATTATTTTTTGTTTGTTTTGCTTTTTCCCTTTTTGTATTCCAGATTTTCCCTATACAAAGCTTTCTGTTGATGTTATTTTACTTCTAGCAGCCTTTTATAGCAAAAGTTTTAAGCCAGTAACAAGCATCCTAATTTTTAAGTTTTATTGCTATTCTGACACAAATATTGTATAGCCTTGGAAATTTATATTCATGGATGAAATGATTTATTCCACAGGATAGCACGGGAACATGCATTAAAAGAAAATGCTATCAAAATAATCATAAATAAGAAGCAGCTTGATCTGGGTATGTATCTCTAGTTGTATGACAATATTCTAGTTTCTGATTCTTAGAAGAAACGTTTCTTGCCACTCTGTTAATTTCAGAAATTCCCAAGGAATAGTGGTTTCTGCTTTACAGGAGATACAATAAATTATAATGATAAAAAATGTTAGAATTAGAGCAATTATAGGAATCATGTAATAAATGTTGCAAATACGTGGTTTTTTCCAAGAGTTAAAACTGAAAATACACATTCAAAAGAAACCCTACATTTCCTCAAGACCCATATTGTATAGCAGCACATTCAAAACCTAATGTAACACTTTACACGTGTTCAACTTGTCAGTCATGTTGTGGGAAGTGATGAAAACATGTTTCTCTTTAATTGATGGCCTAAACATCCATCAGACGAATTTATTTTCCTTTGAATATGTCAGAATTAGAGCTGTGGAATTGACAATAGGAAATTGGATTTAGTTCCCAGTTCCTCTGTCCTGTTGTGGTGTATAATGCTGGATGTGTTGGTCCAGTTTTTGCTTGAAGATCACTTAATTGAAATAAATTTATGTTTTTGGAATGTTGTGAGAGAAAACCAGTAAAGGCACACACCAATCATTTTAGAAGCGCTTTTAAGATGCAAGTCTGATTCTAATTTCTGAGTTTCTGCTGTGTCTGTCAGTAATTGGCAGGGGTTTTGATTGATTTCTTGAGAGAAGTAATTACTGTAGTTCTTCAGAACAGTACTAGTAAGGCGAGGGGCTGTTCAGGTTGGTTTGTTTGTGGATGTTTTTCTCCCCCCAATGGCAGCACAATGTAAAGTGGTCTCCCTTCATAAATAGGGTATTTAGATCATATTCATCACACTCTTATTTTGCAGGCAAAACACTTGGAGACCAGGGTGTAACACACAATGCAAAAGTGATGGTCCTTCAGCTGGAACAAAGTGATGAAGAAACTAAAAGAAAAGTTCATGAAGAAGAACTTCAACGCAAGAAAGAAAAAGAAATCAATGACAAAATGCAAAGAACTAAGAAGGGTTTGGAAATTCTAGCAGAGAGAGGTAAAGTTTATTTTTTGGACTGGTTGTTTTTTGTGGGGATAAGATGGACGTTCATTAATTCTTGTGTATCAAAAATTATCTTCTGTGTGGACTTTCAATATCGAAGACTGCCTGTACCATGGCTGGATGTTAGTTCATACTTTTCTAGGTTTCTACCTACTTGAAAGCTGGATTTAAAGTTGACTAAGCCTCCTATTCTACTCCAACTCTTCTAACACAACTAGAATGCTGGAAAACACTGAGATGGATATAATATGAATCAATTATTTAATTGCCACTTGACAGTTAAAGGATTGACGACTTCTGAGAACAGGCTTTAAAGTCATTGTAGACAGAAGCACAGGGGAATAATGTATTATAAGTCATTACATACTTTTTTTGCAGTTTATTTCAGATGTGGCTGTGTGTAACCATGGTTTCATTGTGCAGAACAGCTCACTTGTTCTCATCTGTAAGGTGGCTGTTCTGCTCTCATTTCATTTGATTTTGATTGCTGGCAACTGTGGATTAAGTTACAGGAATATAGTCAATTTAAAAGTAATCATTTTTCAAAATTAGGTTTTGTTTGTGAATTGCATTTCTAGTTGGTGAGTTTAAAGCACTTCTCTATTTTATTGTTTCAAAAATCCACAAGCAAGAAAATGTGAAAGTGAGTATGTAATGAATTCCTGCCAAATGCAAAAATACCTGAACAAAGCTTCTTTTAATGGTCAGTGACAGCATGTTTCTTAGTATAATATCAGGTTTTGAACAAATGAAAGAAGTGATTCCTTTTATGGATTTAAGGGGTAATTTAGACCCCTTCATTCTTGAATTCTGTATAGGGCCTCTTTAAGTTATTTACCACTAACTGTCAGTTATAGCACAATGCCAGAGTACAGAGTGGAGTCCGTAATGGGATCACTTTTGTGAAGTGGAGAAAGGATTAACAACCCTTTTGTTTCATCTGAGAAAAATTGCAGGGCAGAAGCTTTTAATCTCAGCAAATTCCTGTTTAACTGTCTTTTGTTTACAAGAAAAGCATCTTTTAATTTTAAATCAGATGGAATTGAAAACAAAATTGATAGTTTTGTTATAAGCAATAAAGACATGGTAAAAGGAAAATACTGAGCTTTTTTTTTTAGTTTTATTAGCTGTGCTCAGCTGTGGGGATTTTTTATATTCTATGCTTTATTTGATAAAGGATTTCAAATGTTACATCATGTGAAATGTAGGTAGTTTGTCTTCTGCAAAAAATTATAACTCATGTAATTTCTAATGTTGCATCTAAATTTTGGGATGAATGGGGCCTTTTCCTTTAGTGACCTTTCTAAAGGTTTCTCATGTCTGTCTGATCAGGGCAGATGCAGCCTTTATATGTAATTCTGCTTTTTTTTGTTGTTGTTTGTTTACTTTTTTGTTTAACTATGTACTTGCTGACATAATCTTACAACAACAGAGTTACTCTGTGGAAGGTGGTACTTCAAGTTTCAAGTGGGTTTTTTTCTTATGTTTCAGAGGAGTACTTGGATCCAGATTCTGTTCCATATCTAGATATCGCTAATCAGACTGGAAGGTCAATCCAGATTCCTCCTCAAGCTAAAAAAGTAAGTAAAAGTATCTTACAAGGCTACTAAGGTGGCTTGTTAAAGCTTGATTTGTGAATCATTTCAAATATGGGATGGGAATACAGTCAGACTTTTTGAGATATAACCTTGTGTCTAGCAAATGTTGGCTTAATAGAAATAATTTTGAAATAAAATTTAAGTAGAACTCTACAAATGGCAATAATTCCGTCATCTGGAGACAGACCTCTGCTGATCTAATTGCGAGTCTAATCTTGCAGTCACCCCTGTGTGGTACATATCTTATTTTTGTGTTTTAAGATAAGCTTTAACTTTGTTATATCATAGCACTTATTTTAAACTTTGGGTGCCCTAGAATGACATAGAAATAACTTGTTCATTAGGTTTCACTTTCAGCTGGAAACTCATTTGATCTTTCAAAATCAGACTCTTTTAAAATACTTTTGAGTTTGTTTGCACTGTGAACCCTCTCAAATTTGTTCACTGTTCAAGAAAGTTTCTTGTTTTCAACTGAAAATACCTTTGGGTGCATGGTTTCAATTACTGTAGGAGTGCCATACCTGATGTTGGCTGCTGAAGCAGAAGAATAGTGATAGATCCTATCTTTTGAGATTTCAGAAAATCCAGCAGGCAGAGAAAAAGCTTTACAAATACTTGGAATTGCACCCAGTAACAAAAAAAAAGCCCCACCTCTTGAAGAAATGAGCAGGCCCCAGGATGTACTAACTGCTGCCCTGGCCTCTTCAGAGGCACACAGTGTTTTCTGCATCGTCTGGAGTTTCTGGGTGATTGGAATAACAACTGTCCACTCTCACAATGCACACTGTTCTGATGAAGTGTTGAGAATAGTAATTAACCTGAAGAGCTAAAGCATCAAATGTTCAAGTGCACAAGATTTCATCAGTATTGAATATGGGTTAAAGGAAATATTGGAAGTTGTTTCTAGCTAGAAATATTATTTCCTTTTGTCATACTACAACTACTAGAGTGTTTTTTCTGGCCACATTCAAAATTTAATTTTCAGTTCTCAGGTTTTGCAGGACGTAAATAGTTGGATCTCACAAGAAAGTTGTAATAGCAGGACAGATTTGATGCTGTTAGGAAGTGTAGTACCCAGAAAAATGCTTAGCTGTTCATCACTGATAACTGAAAATCTATCTAGGGTTGCATTCATAAAATAAACTTGGTGGAACGTTTCAGGTGTCAGTAACATTGCTGACAATAGACAATATTTTAACATTAGCAGGTGAGAAAAATACAAAGTGATGTGAAATAGTACTGCTTGTACAGACCTGATACAATGGTATTTTTCTAGGAAGAATAAGGGCTCTTAATGGATTATCTAGACACTTCTTTTTAGTTATGGAAGTGAGTTGGCGCAGTGCAAGAAAAGTATTAATGTTGTGGGTTTTTTTCTAGGCACTTGTGCTGGCAATGGGTTATCATGAGAAGGGCAGAGCATTAATGAAGAAGAAAGAATATGAAATAGCACTGCCGTATTTGTTGGATGCTGATAAACACTTCTGGTAAGAACTGTTTTGAGTCCTTGTTTCTTTCTTCCCTTTACTGTCAGCTAAAGACAGGAGCAGCATTACCTCTACCTGTGCATATAAATCAGGGGCTGCTTTGTCAGGGATTGCTTCACACTCCCTCTGCAGATGGGAAACAGCAGACAAATGCTCTGACTTGCAGTGACAGGTGGCTTCATGTAAAACAGCTGAAACAGATACTGCCAGAGGGCAATTTAATCTTTCATATCAACATAAACAGAAACTGTCAATATTCCTGCACTGGGCTATAAATTGCATTAGCCTGAGAGACAGTTGTGGATGCTTGTTGGCAATTGCTCCTGTGAAGTAATAATGCCTTGTAAAAGGTGGAGCAGATAGCTGAAAACTGTACCAGGTTTTCTGTCAGTAAATTAGTTTCCTGTCAGCAGTCAGAGCCCTAAATTGCTCTTTTGAGATCCCCAAAAGTAATACTGTTCCCATCTGTTTCTCATTTGTGTGCGTGTGCAAGGAGACTGTCACAGACCTCAGCATGTTCATATGCACAAAGGAAGACAGTTAATCTCTGTCCTCTCAAAGATTACACAAGGTTTAATTCCATTCTGCTTTTAAAGAGATGCTGTCTTAAGTAGTAACAAAATGAGTTGTGATTACTGTAATTCTTTCAGGTGTAGTGTTATCATTAGTGCCCCACCAATTAGGGAATGTGATGGGAGATTAGTACCTTATTAAAATCCCACTGATTTCAGTTTGCTACCTCAAAGATGAAGTGTGTGCTTTCTCAAATACGTGAGTATGCATACCTCCAGCATGTTGTTTTGTTAATGTTTTAAAAGTGTGTGGGGAAAAAAATTAACAACCCCTCCTAGAAAAGCAATAATTGTTTTATTTTCCAGTGAGTGTAGCACAGAACTGCTGAACACCGTTGATAACTACGCAGTCCTGCAGCTGGATATAGTGTGGTGCTATTTCCGCCTGGAGCAGCTGGACTGCCTGGATGATGCAGAGAACAAGCTGTGCACAGCACGGAGATGCTTCCAGAGGTGCTACGGGGAAAACCACGAAAGACTTATTGATATCAAAGTATGCTGGTTTGAATAACGGTAGAGCTTTTTTCTACGTGTATTCAGCTATTGTTTGTGTATCACAAGACTGACTTGTAGAAGTTTAAAGTTTTATTGTGTCTACGCGGCCTGTAATCTGGCTGTGTAATTGTCAGCATAGTGAAAGCATTGGACCTGGCAGAAAGGTAGTGGCAAACGTGCAGTTAGATGCTCAGGCATCATCAGTGTTTTAGATGTAACACCTCAGCTGCACACCAAGTGTCACTTATTAGTGACTGCATCATCTTTAAATTTGTAAAGTGTTTTATTGATAACACTTTGATGTTCTAAACATATGCTTTTATCCGTGTGCCACTCTGACCCTCCTTCCCTTCTTTAGGGAAGCTATGGTCGTGAGAAGGTTTTATTTCTACGGCTTTACCTCCTTCAAGGCATAGGACACTATCACAGTGGCAGAGAAAAGGAGGCTGCTGAGTATATTCAGAAGGTAAGACACCATTAGATAAAACTGTCCCATTCTTCGCACTGCTCCTGTGTTTAGGTTCTGCCTTGCAACTTCTCCCTGTTCTTTGCCTCCTTAGAAAAATTGGGAGACTCTTTGGTATGTTGGCATACATACAAAGTAAGTAGTATGGTTGTGTTTTCTATACAGGCATCTCATTTATATGAAGAGCTGTCCATAGATCCTGACAAAGTTTATCGCCTCTCGCTTCTGGGATTCTCCGAACAGGAAGCTCGCCTTGCCCTGCGAGCGTGCCATGGGAACGTGGAGCACGCTGCCAATCTCATCACCAACAGGAGAGAGGTATGGTGCAGGGAAAGTACTAAATCAAGGATCACATTCATTGGAGTGTCCTTAGGATCACGTTTTGTGTGACTAGGGCAACATTAAGGACTGTGATTATTATTTGATTGGCACAGTGAACGACAGCGTTACACAGTGAGTGTAACATCTGTTACAAACAAACAGTGAGTTTGACATCTGTTGCTACAAATTTGAAACCAAAACTTAATCCAAACAAGGGAAGCTCTGTCCCAAAACAGGTGGGATGAGAGAACCAATGACCTGTGGTTGGACCACAGAAGAGCACAGGAAGGCTTTGCACCAATGTTTGCTAGTCAACAATGTTCCATATGGGAACAAAACCACCACGATCAAGCTGTTGCTACTGGACTTGGCTGGTCTGAAAGACAAGAGGCTGCACAATGAAGTGCTGTGAGGGTAACTGTCAAGCTACACTGTCTTATGGACTTGGAAGATCCAGAAAGGGAGAAGGATTTGCAGGTTTTTTGTGCTAAAGTGAAGTGAAGGCAGTGTTGTCCAGATCTGAAGTGCCTGAAGTTACATTTGGTGAGCTGAGGTGGCACTTGCCGACTTCTGTCGGTGAAATGTGGGTGGAAAAGACAAATGGCTGAGAGAAGGGCTGAACAGAACTCCTTGGCTACGTGCCAGTTCTGACTATGTGTCCTTGGCAAGTCCTGTCTATGAGCCCATCTGCCAAGTGGGTTTATCACTTACCACACAGGGCCTATAATAGCTGTGATCGTGTAAGATCCGATCTGCAGGGCGGAAGTATGGCAACATGCTGGCTCATGGAAACACAACTGAATTTAGTAACGACATCTGGCAGCACAGTGTATTTAAAAAAAAAAAAAATAAAATCCCTTTTCCTCAAGAGATTCAAACTCAAAAGAAATCCATGAAACCCTGTATGCACAGGGGAAGGCTGAAGTGTTCCCATGCAGAGCGAGCTCTGTAATGGCTGTGTTCTTGCAGGAAAAGGCACAGATAAGGAGGGAGGAGAGAGCTAAAAGGCGGCAGCGACTGGAAGACGTAAACACCTTGAAAAGTATGGGCTATTCAGAGAGAGCTGCTCAAGTAGCTCTTCATAATACACAAGGAAACCTGGACCAAGCTTTTCAGGTAAGTAATTTTCAAGAGTAATACTTTTGTACCAAAAAAACACCCAAACTTGTTTGCTTTTTTAATTATTGTGTAGCAGACTCTTATTTTTTGTAATCTGTATTCATTAGTTCGTAGCTACTGTTTCTGAAGTGTAATGACTGAACTTCCTGACCCAGTGAATCAATATAATTTAAGTTGGCTGAGGTTTGTTTATATTGACTATTGGGCTAAAGACATATCCCTACTGAGGACTATTTTATTTCTGTTGCTCTCTCCTGATCCCTTTTTTTTTTATTGTAGTTTATTCTTGACAATCCTGAGTTGTTGCTGGAAGACGACGATGATGATGATTCTGTGGCCACAGACCAGTTTCAGGTTTCCCAGGAAAGTATTGATCAAGTAAGTTAGATCTTTTGTTTTCTTAGGAGTTAGTTGTCTTGTTTCTGAATTACGCCTTCCTTGAGCAAAACTGTACAAATTCTCTGTGACCCATGTCACTCAAGCTTGTCACACTTTCCTCTGTCTAGCATCTGCTCTTCAGGGTGAAGTCACACTCAGGCTGAAGGGTAATCCCTGTGTAATTCCTGCCTGTGACACCAGCCATCATGCCCAGGTGTAGAGGGAAGTCTGTACTCATATGCCCTATCCCAAAAAAGAGAGCAAATGAGAAATTAATTCGACTCTCACCATTGGAGTGCACATGTCTCATCATAGGCTGTCAGAAAAGCTCTTCAGTGCTTAGTGTGGCTATGTAATCAGTGTCAGAAAGGCAAGAAAACTGTATTGCCTAGATAGCACATGCCCACTTCTGATACGCAGGAGTGCCCTGAAGTTTTCTTTGAAAACAAAAAAAAGAATTGGTCTCATATTAAACAAGAGGATCTGGATTCTGCTCAACATCCCCATTCCTTTAATAGGTCACTGCCCTGTTGTTAACTGTTCCAGTAAACCAGAGTCAGTGTCCTGGAATTCCTGGCATGCAGCGCTTTCCTCTGCGAGGGGAATGACTGTCAGATGCAGAGTCAGATTCCTGTCAGATCCTGGTGCTGAATGAGCTTGGATTTCTCCAGAGTTTTTATTATTATTTTTCCCTC
This sequence comes from Scolopax mira, assembly GCA_004320125.1. Lineage (NCBI taxonomy): Eukaryota > Metazoa > Chordata > Aves > Charadriiformes > Scolopacidae > Scolopax > Scolopax mira. Next base: position 11,035 of record BJBW01009648.1, on the reverse strand, counting down.
CTCCTGTAGCTGATGTATATGGGTTTCAGCCGTGAGTCAGCAAAGCAAGCTTTAAAAGTCTTTAAAGGCAACATCCACTTGGCTTCCCAAACCCTTGCTCATTATGGGGGAGTTCTTCCTGCTTCCCTGCAGCTGTCCCCAGAAGCGTCCAGCCCATCAGAAGAACTGGCTTCCTCAAAAGACTCGCCAACAGAATCCGCAGGTGAGAATGCTGTGTAGAGCAGGGAGAGGAGAGGAAAGGGGAAGGGCTGCTCTTCTGGCTCTTGTGCAAAACAGTTAAATACTGGTAGAGAGCCTTGAGTAATGCCCCAGACTGCTTTTAGTAGTAACATGGCTATAGACAAGGCATTCATTAGCCCAGAGAAGCTGCAGCCCCTGCAGTCCATGAGAGCCATGTGTGGAGCCACGATAGATTACGCAGCCCAGAAGACAGGGGTAACCTCCAGAGGGGTCCTGGGAAGGGTGAAGAGGACATGGCTGCTGAGCGGGCTGTGGCTTTGGCACATGAGGCTGGAGGCCTTGGGTGTCTGTGTCACTTCCCCAGTGAGGAACATGTGGCCTTCTCAATTCTGGTTTTTCCTGACTAGCTGTACCCTCTCACACCAGTTCATTTTAAAAACAAATTAACTGCTCCCTACCTGTGCTCTTCAGAGAGCAAGTACCAAGCTGCTGGAGCATCTTCCCTGCACCTACCACTGATAACAATGACTTTTTGGCTTGCTGATTCCTGGGTTCAGGACTGCTAGGATGTTTATTCCAAACCTCTGCTATACAGTCAGCTGATTTATTGGAACACATACTCCTTCCTCGTGGCCCTTGCGTGGTAGAACTGTAATTGATATTCTCTGTTTAGCAAAGAGGAAACTTGCTCATAGTCTCTCTCTTCCGTTATTTGTCAGAGCTGCACTGAGCCCTCTTGCACCACTAAGGGCTTTCTGGCAGCTTTAAATAGCAGGAAAGAACCAGCTGCCTTGTGGGATCCTTTGCCAGAGGTACTTGAACTGAGGTAGTTCTGCAGGACCAGGCGCGCGGAGCAGCCGGGCTGGTTAAAGAGGGAAGGTACCAACTTCTTTGAATTCACTGCTGCTTTTCTTTGTTGGAAGGTTCTTCTAGTTCACCCACAGATGAAGACATGGAGACTGATGCGGTCAACGAAATCCTAGAGGATATTCCTGAACATGAAGAGGATTATCTGGATTTAACACTGGAGGAAGAAGAACAGATCATTCACGAATACTTATCCTATATACAAGTACCACAGCATTAAAATCCCATTACATCTGCTTCAGTCATATGTACTTACCTTGACAAATTGAGTTTGGGTTACTAATGCACCTCAGCTGCTCTCTTACTAAACGCCTTGAATTCAGTTCAACTATAGGTGGAACACTTAACTCCTACTTAATTTATAAATCTGCTTAAAGCCTACATTTGTGATACATTGTAATTTATTGTCATAGCAGAAAAATAGAAACATTTATTTTCCAAAGAAAATTTAATAGAACTAAACTATATTTTTATTGTGAAATAAGTTAATTCATTTAGTATACAAGTGAAGAAGCGTTTCTATACCATTTTAGAATACCAGCTTTAAAAAAAAAAAGTGAATTTGTAAATCAGAAACCTAGCTGATGGGGTTATCGAGGTACCCACTTACATAAATATCTCTTAGAAACCTTTCAGAAGAAAAGGAGAAGAGTTTGTATCTGCTGTGCATGGATTTCTACTGTGTTCTGCTTGTCCCTTCATGCAGCTGTTACACAGGCAATAAACCTAAATACGTGCTGCTTCTGCTCTTCATAAGACGGTTTCTTCTGTGCTTTGGGTTAAAAGCCGGTCGGAAAGACCTGTCAGGGCCCTGTCTTCTCAGACCCCAATGGAAAAAAAGGTATTTCCTTCTATAACTAAATAACCAATTTCCCCCAGCAGCTCTGCAGGTGTGTGGCTCAAGACTGATGGATTTTTGTTAATCTGTTGTTGAATAAATTTTGGCTCGGGTGCTGTCTTGTAGTTGTACCCAGCTTCAGCGTTCTGGAGAAATATTTGCGGGGGGTGTTAGTGTATTTTATAACATTCCGTTTCTGCTCTGTAAGCACTCCTCTCCGCTGGGAACAGCTTTTCTAAAAAATCCGTCTGTTCCTTTCCGTAGCTCCAGTCTCACGGCAGAGGGAGCTCAAGCCCCGTCTGCTGCCGGCGCGGGGGGCGCAGGGCAGGGGCAGACTCAGCAGCCGGCGGAGAAGGAATCTTCCTGCTCTCACCCAGCGTTTACACAGCTTGAATTGTGTCAGGGCGAGCACCAGAGCAGCCTTTGGCCTGCAAAATATCTGCCCCCGGACAGTGCATGGACTTCACAGGCTGCAGAAGTGGATTTTTTTTTTTTCCTGGCTCCCTATCCCAGGACAGCAAAAGGCAGGTCCTGATTATATTTCTAAGAAATTACTTGTATTTCTGCATCTGAAGCACCCAGTTCTGGGCTCCCCAGTTCAAGGGGGAAAGGGGATAGTAGAGGGCTACAAAAATGATTAGGGGCCTGGAGCATCTCCCTTTAGGAGGAGAGGCTGAGGGACTTGGGTCTTTCTAGTCTAGAGAAGAGAAGATTGAAGGGGGATCTGATCAGTGCTTATAAAGACTTAAAGGGTGGGTGGCAAGAGAATGGGGCCAGTCTTTTCTCAGTGGTGCCCAGTGATAGGACAAGAGGAAATGGGCACAAACTTGAACATAAGAAGTTCTACCTAAACCTGAGGAGGAACTTCTTCTTTGTGTTGAGGGTGGCAGAGCCCGGAGAGGTGGTGGAGTCTCCTTCTCTGGAGACATTCAAAAGCCACCTGGACACGTTCCTGTGCAACTTGTTCTAGGTGGACCCGCTTCGGCAGGGGGTTTGGACTAGATCATCTCCAGAGGTCATTCTGTGATCAAGAGAAGTGCTAGAAAAGTTGAATGGTTTTGTGTTGCTTCAGCCTCCTGGAAGGGGGAAGCATCTCCTAAGGAGAAAAGTAGCTATTATGTCCTCTTTCTCCACAGGAGAGCACTGAGGAACCACTGGACAAAAAGCAAAACTAGAATATAGAAAAGAAGAGAAAATGAAAAAAACCCATATAAAGTGATGAGTGTTGTTTTCAAGAAGTAGGCAGGAAAGCACAAGTTTATTCTTTCCAAGGGCCCCGAGGGCAGCCTTGGGCTGTAGGGGCCGTGTTTCCCCCGCTTTGAAGCAGCTTCATGGCAACCTGGCAGCGACGACTTCAGGAGTGAACGTTTGTCCTTGGGGAATTTAAAACGAGCATGATAACTGTCCCAGAAGCCAGTCCTGGGTGATGTCATTCTGCCAGCCCCGTGTGTGCGGTGCTAAGGGAGCAGCAGGCTGGAAGCTGTAAGTGAATTTTGGCCGTGTCTTGGAAGACACCGGTCTATTTAGCAACAGGCAGCTGTGATAATGACTCATTAATTCCGCTCTTGACAAGATCTACGTCTATTAAATCCATTTGCTAATCCCATGCAGAGCTGCTGTATGGCCAGATAAGCTCCCAGGTCTAAAATTTTGCCCCCAGTATGTTAAACAAAATGTATAGCCCAGCCCATCTGTACAGCTCCCGTGTGCCAAAGGCAGGAAATACAACTAAGTATTGCTGAAATACAGATCAGAGTAGCTGCATTGTGCATCATCACCCTGCACCCAAGAGCCACCATCTCCTCATCATCTCCCCCAGGGCCAGTACAGGGCTGTGACAACAGGACACAGAGGTTACGGTGGGGTGAAGATACACTGTGCAGATGATCTTCCACAGTAGTCTCTCCTGGTAGGCATTTGACAAAATGCTGTTTCCTATTAGGTGTGGAAACCTGCCAGGTAGGAGCTACCAAAGCTGCTCAGCAGGAGAAGCAGGCAGGTTCCTGGCAGCAGTGACAGACCTGGGCTAAAGACACAATGGGTTTTGGTTTCAGAGTAGTGGGGTCTTTGGTGCCACCACGGCAAAGGCTCAGCTACTGCCTGTGGCTCGTCATCATCTGTGCTGTCTGTTAAGACCAGGCTTTGGTTTGGGGCTTGTCACTCCTTCAGCTTTGGCCCCAGAAATCTTTCCAAAAGTATATTTACTTTTTTCCATATTCCACCCATTCTTAACTGCTGTGTGCCCACAGCCAGCCAAATCCCTGCTAAATGAGAAAAAAAAATGCAAATTAGGCCGTTAGTTGTCTATAGATGCCACATGTTTATTAGTCCATTTAAAAAAAAAATAATAATAATACAGCATTTTTATCTTGCTGTAGTACAGAATAAATAAAGACATCAAAACATGTGGTTAGATAGTTTTATACTGCTTCTACAAAGAGATATATCTGCAAATAGAAAAATATAAGAACCCTTGTTTATTCATGGCTCAGTGGTTATCAGAGGGGGATGAACCTGGAAAAAGACTGGGAGAACTTCTCTTGAGTGTGATTGCCTCTCCCATGGGACCAACAGCCTAAGGAACCACGGCCAGACACAGCCTCTGAAGGAGGAAAGAGAACACCCAATAAATCTTCCCATTTTGCTCTCCTCTCCCCTGAAAAAAACTGCAATTTGACATTCCCAGTAGATATAAGGAAAACCTTTCCCCGTGAGGACAGTCGGGCCATGGGCCAGGCTGCCCAGAGGTGGTGGAGTCACCACCACAGACCTGGTGCTCAGGAACCAGCCCCTTCGCAGGAGCCCATCAGGAGCCTCCCGCCTGGGGAACTGTGCCCGGGGGCAAGTGGGCAGCTGGAAGCACAGAGGACACACAGGAAGCCCTTGATGGTTCCTGTGCTGAAGTGGAAATCATAAAAGGTAAGGAAAGAACCCACTAGGCTGCTGGGAGGAGGGCAACTGCTGTGCCTTGGCAGGCAGCTGACCTTGGTACAAAAGGTCTGAGGTTTAGATTGTTCTCTAGCTTACATTTTGTTGAAAAAGAAAAAAAAAGTTAAATTAATTTCTGTCTTACTACTCCCAACTTCCCAGAGGGGTATCCAGTCTGCCTTAACCTCCTCCTGCTGAGCCTCACCTGTGTCCTGCCTTAGTTGGGCCGATGAGCAGAAAACTGCCCCCAAGGTCAGCTGTGAGAATGGAACGTGGAGCGGTACCACAGGGCACGTCTCTCACTCGGCCACGCAGGGGACAGGCAACAGGAACAGGAGAAAACATTTCTGATTGGATCCCAGAGAGGCAGGAGTGTGCAGTGTCTCTGCCAGAGGGAAGTGAAAATAAGCAGTTGTACATAAAGTTCTTAATTACACAGGCACAGAGGTACCTCAGCTGAACCCCACCACAGCCCCTCCCGACCCCAGTACTGCTCCCCTGAGATCTAACTCCAGTCCATCTGACAGTCACAGAGAATCCTGGCTCCCAAAAAAGGTTCAAGCAAAGCCATTTCCCATCTCTTTCCAAGTTCTGGTTTACAGGGACACACAGTGGTGCAGAAAACAAAAGGTTCAGCTTTGGTCACTGCTGGAAAGCCTGTTCTGGACAGTCACACTAGTTCAACGGCCTCGTGTTCCCCGATCTCTTGCTGTACCACACAGCCGACCTTGTTGTTGAAGAGACGAGACAGACTTCCCTTCTGAGAGCTCCTGCCCTGGGCAGACCTCTCCTTCTTCAAACGCCGCTTGTTTCTCTTGCAGATCCCCCGGATGTCCCAAATCCTTAGTGTGCCGTCGTGGGAAGCTGTGTAGAGCAACTCGTTGTGGATCTGGGAACAACAGGGTCACACTTAATACCCAACCGCACAGCTCGGCAACCGGCACAATCAAACTGTCAAAAATCAGAGCAAACACAGCTTGATCCGAACACTTAATGCCTGATGGTTCCCTGGAAGAGCCGGTATAAATTATCACAAAAGCTGCTGAAGTGGGATGAGACATTACCAAGTCAGGACTCATTTCTCAGCCACTTCACAGAGCCATAAAATATAAACAGCAAGAGTTATTTATAACCTAAACCCACTAGAAAAGCAACAGGGAACTAAACTGGATGTCAGAGAAGGCTGTAGCTGGGAATTTCTCTGCTGGTTTTAAAGATGAAGCTTAAGGAGGCACCAAGATGGGCATCAGCAGGTGGTGGGGTGTTGAAGAACGTTTGCTTTCTCGCTTCCTTCTTCCTTTGCAGTAAGTTACAGGTATGATTCCTCCTTCAAAATTTGTTGTTCCTCCAAACCTGCACTAATTTAACCTTGATTCCCTCTTGTAGTTTCATTTCCTTCATGAAACATTTTTGCTGCTCTTGGTAACGTTTCGAATTGTCCTCCCCCTGCCCCAGAAGCCAGCCGTCTGTCCTCCCCTCCTGCGTCAGTCTGTCCCCCACTCCCAGTCTCCCCTGGCAGCCTGGTTTACATCAGCGTGAAACACCACACGACCACAGCCCCCTCCATCCCCGCTCCTAAAGTCACCACTTCTCAGTCCTCTCTCTTCCCAGGATTTTTTACCCCATACACTTTCCAAAAGGAATTTTATCTCCTCTTTATTCTTTCAACTGCCAGAAATACTTCCAGTGTCTCACCTTCTTCATCAAAATCCTCCTGCACACAGCTTTTACTGAGAAGCTGATGCACAAAGCATCCAAGGATTCAAACTTTCCCCCCCCCAGGATTCCTTGCATGACCCTGGTCTCTGCATTGCCACAAGGGTGACTAATTCCTCCCCTCTTAACTTTTAAACCTCAGTATCACTTGAGCCGAGACAACATGCAAGCCACTTTACTGGGATTTCAGTAATTTTTAGAATTTTTTTAAGCCCGTGGCAGAGACTCTTCCATTTGAAATCAATACAGAGCTTCTTTATACCTTCAGAAAAATAGATCCTGATGGCAACATAAACATTGATATACACGGAAGCACCACTAGCTCTTCACTAAGACCAGAAGAGATGGCAAGCAGTTACTAGACTGCTGGGGATGCCCTGCCCAGGGGGTTAGGGGTATAATGCTGGGTCTTACTCTGCTTGGATAAGGCAGGAACTTCTGTTCTGCCTAGAGCTCTGCAAACACTTATCATCAGTGTCTTGTAATGGAAGTCCTGAAGTGCATTCCCTGCCTCTGCACAGGATCAGTTACATCTGCTTCAGTTCTTACAGCTGCTTGTCTAACCTGACCTGCAAAGCCTCCAATCACAGACACAGGGCCGTCTCTGGGGGCTCATTCTGTGGTTTCACTTATCCTCGTTATTACCAAGTGTGTCTAAAATTACAAAAGAAATAGTCAAGACTGTTACTTTTCATCTTACCCTAGAACAACGTCCAACCTGAGACACACAGAACAGCCAGCCCACAGAACAAACGAGGGAGCAATCAGAAGCGAGAGATGCCAGCAAAGAACCCCCTTCCTGACCTGGATGCAGTTGATGATGAACTTGTGTCCTCGGAAGATCTTCTGCAGGACACCACTCTTGGAATTGAAAGCTCTCGCACAGGCATCGCCGCTCCCCGTGAACACTGCAACACAACCACACGACAGCACGGGGCCGGGTGTCAGCAGCCAGGTAAGGCCAGTTCATGCAAGTTCAAAAATGTACCTAAAACTAGTTCTCAAAGGAGCGGGACTTAGCATTTTTAAGCTTGATTCTCTTCTCGTTTGTAGCCAAGTCCAAATAATTTTCATTTTGTTGACCTCAACACCCTTGTTTTCATTTGCATTTCTGAAAACACTGAACTACTTTAAGCCTGAAGTTCCTCCAGACACCAGCACATCACTCCATACACTCTTCAAATAGCTATTTCTACTCTTCTCTCCTGTGTTTTATTTCCCTGCCTAAACACCATTCAATAATTCTAAGCAGTCAGTTTATCTCCAGTCTGGTTTTAAGGATTCCCACTAAGCCTTCCATTTGTTTTGTCATAGTTATTTCCAGTTTTCCACCCAGAACTACAGTACCTTCTACAGCATCAGGCAGCAGAAGCAGCCGTAGAGGGAAGCTGCCAACTCTCAAACTAATGATAGGAATTTGGCCTTAGCTTCATTAAAGTGGGTTTTTTTTCCCCTTTTTCTACAAAAGTTCACTACCAGTAGGTAGGGCCATCTTTGTTGAAATACCACAGTTAAACCTTCTGTCCTCAGAGGCGAATGGCATGTACAGGCAGTTTTACAAAGCAGCTTTATAAATTCTTTCAGTGGCAGTAGATTTCTTCAGCTAAATCCTGTACCTCAGGATCTTTGCAAGGAATAGAGCCTTTAAGTGATTCAAGGCCCAGGCTCTAATCTCTTCATTCAATATGGCTGAACTCTTGCAGGGTTTTGGCTGTAACTCTTGCATTCTATGTGGTCTGTTGTACATGTGCTACAAGAATGAGGCTGGGGAGGATGTTAGTTGGGGTATTTTGAAGTAAATTAAGCACAACCAGAGATTTTGGCTGTTCATCAGGTTTCCTTGGGGCATCTTAACATGTTCAGAGAATAATTTCTCAACACTTTGGGATCTTCACATCATATCCCCAGAAGTTCTGCCTCCAGAAACTGTAAGGCTGTGTTAAATATTTAGATTTTGTACATTGCAATATGCCCTAAAAGGAGCACATTTGTGTGCATAAAAGGTTACAAACTGTCTTCATAAACATTCACTTCCCTTCACTTAACCCAAACTCCTCAAGTTTATCTAGAGATAAATATTTCAGAACTGCAAAAAGCAATATATTGACTGCTCCCTGCATTTCATGTGTTTGCAAAAGCCACCACCATGGATAGACTTTTACAAAACTGAAGTGTCTGAAGACAACAGAAACCTTATCTTTTGGGAGAAGTCAGGCACTGGATTCCTAAAGAGAGGTGAAGAAATTATCATAGCAGGAAATTCAGGACTACAAAAAGAGACAAAAGAACAGGCTACCTACTGCCATCAGCTTTTCAACTTCAAATTAAACAGCAGGAGGCTGGGTATTTCCTGAGCACCTTCAAGAAACATCTGGATATGGAAAGTCAATGTCATTTTATACAGGCCACTATAAATTCAATTACCAATGCAGTCCTGAAAAAGCATCACATCCCATTCTGCAAATGAGTAATAACGATGTAAAGCAAGGAACAAGGTACAGATTATTTTTTTTCCAGCGAATGGAAATCACTTAATACTATTACACACGTGCAAAGAGTAGGATTCGCTATGCAGCTGTCAGGGGACTTCGGCTGTCGCTATCAGGGTGTTGCTTTACATCCTTTGAACTGTCACTCTAGATTTAGGAAGTCTCTTTGCACCTCTGCATCTCAAAGGAGACCTGTGGATCTAACCTAGATTTAGCACTTAAATATATGCACTTGTATAGCACCTCTGAAACAAATAACAACAAAAATAAATTTTTTTGTTTACTTAAATATCATAGATCCTTGGGAATGGAGAACAGGTTTTTAATGTTCCCTTGGAGTTTTTGCAACATGAAAATATATAAACTGCATTAAATTTTAAATGACTGTGCACATACTGTGGGAGAGAAATAACCAACATAGTATCATTAAGTAAATTAGATTGAGAACCAGCTTTAATATTCCCCATGTTACACAAGTAGGCTCAGGAAAGCCACCAGAAACACATTCTGATGACTTAAAGCTTAGATCTCAGATCTGTCTGGATTCCCTGTACACTATAAAGCCATTTTGGAAACACATATATATTTTTCCTCTCATTCTTCCACTATATTTTCTTTATTTAAACTGTAAACTCTTTGGGGCACCAAGCCTTCAGGTACTGATCAGAGAGCAAACAACTCAATTAAGATCTAACAGAAAGTTAGTGTTTCTCAGCTGAGATTCTTTCCATGTTCTTGTGTTGGTGCAAATGCACAAACCTTAAAAAATCTCGTTTATATTGAAGTATTTTCTCCACGTTTTTGAAAGACAGAGCCTGAATACACAATCCTGACCTGTCCCAGGTGAACAGCTAGAAGCTGCCCTAGCTCCAACATTTAGTATCCAGTGAACATGTCTTTACAATTCTAATTGAAAAAAAATATTAGATACTGTGCAAATAAATTATCAATGTATTACAATAAGGCAAGCAATCATAGTATATAAATTAGTTTTTAAGGGAAAAAATTTATCTTTCAAGAATTAAAATGTGTCTAAATTCTATTCAAACAAGTCCCTAATATTTTCCCCATGACATTTTCTTCTACCCTTCAAGTAGAGCAATTCAATTCTCCTTGTTTGACACTTTCAGTATTTTTGAATTTGATTTAAAATGAGATCTTAAATAACTCTGTGAACACTTTTATCACACTATCAGGATGTTCTTCACAGGTTTGACTAAATGCAGAAATATGGTCTGCATTTTAAGAAAAAAAAAAAAGTGTTATGGAAAAATAATGTATGTGTACAGCAGGGACAAGGTGATAGGATGAGGGGGAAAGAGAGAGAAAAATGCAGAGCTGATGGGGGTGGCATCAGATAATGAAACTTTGGTTTAAACACAAATTCTCTTTATGATGGTTTTAGAGAGTCTGGTCAATTCTACACTGGTTGTATGAGAAGCAGGATCAACACTGAAAAATGCAGCTGTGGAGGTCTCATTAATGAAGGAGAGACAGTCTCCCCATCTCCCACCCAGACATGAAGATTCCTCGCTGCATCAGGCCCACATGAGCTTAGCAAAATTATCCTGCCTTTGGATAGTCTTGATGAATTCAATGTTTTGGTTTGCATGTTTATAATTAAAAGGGGGAAAACACACACACAAAAATAATCAGCATTTTGTTTGCCAGTGTTCATCCTCAATTAAAAGTTCATTTCCCCTGCCCTACCTGCGTACATCTTTGAGCAATAATAATTATGGGTATGGCATAAGCTCAGACCATGTCCCCTTCCATTTCAGGTTTCTAAGCCAACTGCAAAAGCTGAGATAAGCAGAAATTATGACCTGCAGGTAGGGGACAGGGGGATATTTCTGCAATATAGGTGGGGAGAGATGAAATTAACCATTAATTAATTACAATTAAATATTTTAATAGAGAAAAATAGTGCTGTGGGTTTAATCCTGAAAATAAGACCCCCAAAAACATCCTCATAACATCCCCATAACATCCTCATTGGGAAACTAAGGAAGTGTGG
>BJBW01009647.1:1165-13098 GCA_004320125.1 Scolopax mira | reverse complement strand
TAGCTCTGGGCAATCCTGCTTCAGCAGGGGAGTTGGACCGGATGATCTCTATGGTCCCTTCCAACTCTAAAAATTCAGTGAAATTCAGTGAAAATCTGAAAAATGATTGTCTGAAGGGCACAGAGAGCTGAATTGAGTCGTGAACTGCATTTACTTTCTGGATCATTGCTTAATTACCCCGATCTACGTAGTAGAAACTGATCAAGCAGAGGATGCCATATTTATTATTCAGCTGCAAGGGTTAATGTAGTAATGACGAAAACTAAACTAAGCAAATAAATGGTCATTTACTATTTAACATATGTTTCTATTAACAAAGGCTGCTACTGCTGAATGTTCTATGGAATGTAAAGTTTCCTCTTGTTTTTTTGGAGCCACAATTCAAGACATAAGACTCAGATGTTTAGGTTTGGTTTGTTTGTTGAGTTTTTTTTTCAAGTTGAAATAGTCCTTTACTCCTGCCTCTTTGAGACAGACTGTACAGCAGTGCACCTGCAATAGCAGCATTTGTCCTCTTGCCATGGGTGCAGTCACTGCCTAAGTGCATATTTCAAAGGTGACTTAACACTGGGTGGGCTAGAAAGAAAAATGCCATGTTTAAAAAGGGAAAGTGTATTCATGGACTCTTTGAGGCTTCTGTCTATCTCTTCTAGTATGAAAGTCTTGTATCTGTTTCCCACATGTCATTATTGTATGTGTATAAACATACATATTTTATATTTAAAATTGGATTTGTCTATTATCCTGTGGTTTTCTTTGTAGTGCATATGAAGTGTGAGACTCATTACTGTCTGAACATGCCTCCTATGTTTTTTAGATACATCTACTTGCTTTGGTACTTTTCTTCAGGGTAAAAAATTCAAGTTGGTCCAGAGAACACACAAACCTGAGGGAAAAGTCTAGTCATTGGGTATCATTTGACTTTCATCTTCCCAAGGCATTAAGGAGAACTATTCGAATAAAGTTGAAGGAAGCAAAGAGAAAGAGAAGGCAAAAGATGTTGTGCAACTGTTGAGGAGAGATTTCTTCTGTAATGTTTTGTAAAACAAACAGAAGCGAGAATCTCTGCATGTGACAGCAGTCATTTAAGACTGACTTTGCAAATCTGAATGGGGTTTGCTCTGCACAGTGGTCCAACCGTAAAAGTAGTCTGGGTGCAGCTTCATGTTACATCCTTCTGCTATTATCTGAACAGCATGCAAATTAGTATGGATTATAATTTGATTGAGTCCATAGGAGAAAATCCATAATGAGGTATTGGTTCAGTTGGTGACATTTACCATTTGATGTGAAGATAAGACAGTAATGGCAGACTGCTGGAATTGAGGTACTGTGCCACTATCATCCCCCAGAGCATTTCTGTAAGAGATTCATGGTTTCATGGCCAAACAAAAATGCTATTTTGTTTACTTAAAGGCCTCCCACACTAATTTCAGCTTTTTAGAGCATACTTCATTAGGTTCCATTAATATAATTCTACCCTTTCACCATGGACACAGTTTTGGAATTTTCAAAATGGAAACGACAAGTATTACAAATAACTTTAAAACCTTCATTCACTGCATATCTTACCATGGTGGAATAAAATGTACCTAAATAATGCAAAGGAGTAAGGTACAACAAGCATTAAACTAGCAATCCAGAATGGATTTACAGTCCAGGAAGTACAATATAACTAATTCATATAAAAATAATGGTAATAAAGCTTTATCTTTCTTCCTTTAACTTTCAACAGGAATTCACCCATGTACTATTCAGGACTAGCAAACAATTTTTTACAAGGCCAGCTGGAGTCTTTTATATGCTCACTTCAATTGAGTCTGCTTAGTAGGAAGCAATAGTTGAACCTGAATCCAACAAGTTAGTCCAGTGCTGAACACTGCTTTCATAACTGGCATCAGTCATGTCACAATGAAACTTCTTGAGAAACTGCACAAATGGTGAGAAATACAAGATCTTTTGGAGGAATGTGGTTTACGTTGCATTTGGGGTCTTTGCACAGTCTAGGAAAAATTCAGCCATCATCCACCTTTGGACTAAAGCCTGCCATTGGAGTTGACTTGATATCAAGAGAGTTCTTTTCTACACTCTTAACCAAGGGAAGCATGTCCTGAGCCCCTTTCAAAGGCCCTGTCAAGCAGATGTCTTTTGAATGGTGGCTAAAATATGTTTTCACACTAATTCCATGTAGGAGCAGAAATCCTGAGTTTCTGAATCCTTACAGAGAATTCTGCCAATTGTGCCTTTTGTTATGTCAAGGATATAAAATTAAGGCACAAGGACACCAGGACTGCGACTGTGGCACATGTGTGTGCACAGAGGAAGGAGTAATGAGGGAAAAAAGGTAAGAGATTATACACCCATTATATGCAGCACTTGTAGTTCATAATCAATATAGGGTAAAAAATTGCTTTAAGTCAAGCAGTTGAGAAATAGTCCTTGCTGTATTGACATGAACTTAATTTTATTAGGTTTTTACAGTGTGTCCTTATGGAGAGTACATTACAACAACATAATCCACATGGAAAGAAATTATTAAGGGCTCCACAAGGAGCAAAAGTTGCATAGGTATTGCAACTTTAGAGCAGAGCTGCTTAAACACAAGGGCATTGCTGGGAGGGGTGGAAGAAAGGTACCATAAAGAAGCATTTCTGTGTAAGGAGGACATCTCTCCTAGGCAGCCATTCTAAAAAGTGGTCTTACGTACTGCTGGGAGAAAAATGAATGTCACATTCAAATCAAATGTAAAAATATCAAGTGTATAATGGCATTATAGCAGGTGTGAATTTCACCCTATTAAGGCAGTTTTTCTTTGAAGCATCACCTCTTCTTGGGGGGAAAGGGAGAGACAGTAATTATTATATGTTAGGAATGATGTGTTAAATATATATTCAATTTGTTCTTGTAATACTATTTTGGGAAACAGACATTTGATCATTCTGGGTTGCTAATATACCCAGCTAATATTCTGCATTTTCAGATAGCTGAGAGAAATTATAGAAAAATATAAATAAAGGAAGATCAAGGAAGACAAAAGGGCTAACAGGGAACAGATCATCCTTTGGCCCAAACTTGAAAATTCTGAGGGAGCAGAAATGTAAGGAATGAAAATGCATATATAACAAAGAATCTATGTAGATACACATAGATTTCTGTCTATAATATGAGATTGTGTGTTTTGGTGAACTTGTTATCCAAACTTACTTGAAGTAAGATGCATTTTGATCTAGGAAATAGATTATTTTTTGATTCTTTGAAATTTGATGTTGAAGTCATTGAAGTCTATAAGCAATGCTCTTGAAATTACTAGGTTTTGTCTTGCTCAAGGACAGTGGATCAAATAAACTCCTCAACGTTTCACCCTTGTACTAATATTTCCTTATACATGATGAAGTTTTTGTTACGTTAAGGCATCAAATGTTATATTAAAAATAAAGGCAGCAACCAGGGCTTTATAAGTTTGAGACCATTTTCAATACACATCCTTTGCCTCAGTATTCCTCAACTGTTGTGCAAAACATCCTGCCCAATGCCAAGCCAAGTTCCCTGTTGAAATGTGACAAATGCTTTTTGTCATCTAGCTTTGTCTAGGCAAGACAAACAAAGACTGATGAGCAAATTTGATGTTAAATAACAGCACTTGACAATAAATATTTGTTGCCCAAGAACCAGGAACTGCAGGCCGGACTTTCAGGTCTGTTGGCTTAATTATCCCTGTTCCTGAAATAGACTTAACTCTTTTTGTCATTTTTTTTTTTAAACTGAGACTGTATAATCCTGCCTACTTAACCCACGTATTATCAGTGCCTTAGGATTCTTCTAATAAAGGGGTGTTCTTTTTTCTACGTGAGAGATAAAACAAGTCTATCTTATGCAGCATATTGTCCCTGCAACAAAGAAGTTACTCTATGACTCTGAGTGTGTGTATATAGTGGTTTTGTAAATCCCTTTGAGCCTAGTCTTGAGAAAGGCAACTAATCCCAGTAAAAGAGTATTGCTTCATTTTTAAAATCTTTGCAGAGCTGTGGAATCCATTTCTCCACCAGGCTGTTTGCATACTGGGGCTTTGCTTGTGACTATAGATAAACTGCGCAAATAAATGAAACTGACTGCTATTTTACACCCACTAGGTTTTTTTTCACTATATAGATATATATATGTTCACAACATCCTCCTACCCCTTTACTCCCAAATAGTGTATTGTGTTCCTTTGAAGGAGGTGCATCCTCCAGTGCATTGTCTGTCTCCTCTGCTGCTTTTAGGTCTGTGCAACCAAGTTGTATTTCTTAAAGTATGAATCCTTTCCCATTGCATTTGAGCTTACATCATCATAATGTGGACTGCAGGCTTCATTCTCAGAAAAGCAAAAGTAAAAATAAAATAGCTGCTTCTCAATTTTTATTTTTCTGTAGTTGTCTGCCTGTAAATATTTTGCTCTTTAAAGAAATTGTGAAGAAAACTTGCATTAAAGTACTGTTGATTTTTCTGTCCTTTCTTTTAAATGTTGTGATTACAAAATACTTCATGCCCATGAGCTGGAGGATTCTGATCAAATTTCCACACAATACAACAACTCACAGCTACTCCACCTTGCTGCTGTGCTAGTAACTGCATCTTATTAATCATCATAGCTATCCACGCAAGCCTTAGAAGCTACTAAAATTTTTAACATCACAAAATCTGTAAGAAATACTTAGTGGTAACCTGAAGTCCCATTTGCAGTGGCAAACAGATGATGGTTTTATTTCCTGAATCAGAGGGCTGGGTAAAGGGGGATATCTGTGAAACTACAGGAATAATTAATCAGTTTAGACATTTTTTAGTTTCATCAGTGAGCTCTGTGTTTTGCTTTATTTTTTTAATACTACTGAATATGCGTGTTTAAAAATAGCTGGTTTTATTTTTTTTAAAGTATGCTATGGTTTAAAAAAAACAAGACAAAACAAAACCTCAAGCACAACAGCTTCCTGAGATTCATATAAATACTAAGCATCGACAGGACTGAAATTAATCTAATTATATAAATTATAGCTGAACCAGGAAAAGGGGGATGCAAGTGATCTAGCAATTATACCATGATGCTGACTGAGAGCACAGAGAGGGTTGTTTACATATAATGAACCATTATCCTGTCTGCTGGAACTGTAGTCAGCCTGCCATTACTCCCATACAGCATGTACATCAGCCCAGAGGGATTTGAGAGCAACCCAGCAATTCATTTTCTTCTAGTCACACAGCAGCCACCGCTGGAAGAGCTGGATTCAAACCAACGAAAGGGTAGGAGATGTATTATCAGTGTCCTAAGCATCGAATGCGTTTGAAAAATACATAGAATCATAGAATGGTTTGGGTTGGAAGAGACCTTAGAAATCATCTAGTTCCAACCCCCCTGGGGGGGACGCCTCCCACCACACCAGGTTGCTCCAAGCCCCATCCAGCCTGGCCTTGAACCCCTCCAGGGATGGGGCAGCCACAGCTTCTCTGGGCAACCTGGGCCAGGCTCTCACCACACTCACTGGAAAGAATTTCTTTCTGGTGTCTGATCTAAATCTCCCCTCTTCCAATTTAAAACCTGTTGCCCCTTGTCCTGTCACTGCACTTCCTGACAAATCTCCTGACACCTCGTGGTCAGTGCTTCCCCAAAGCCTTGTGTGAAGTATCCAACAAGAGCACAAAGACAGATGATGAGTACTGGCCTTGCCAGCTAGTCAAGACCTTAAGATGTAGCTGTTTATGCTTTTTAACCTCCAATTATCTCGCTGAGCAGGAAGTGCTAAGTACATTCATAAAGGTGTGGCTTAGCTCCTTAGCAATACCATGGTAACAGGGTGTAGTAAACTAGCCTTAAGTAAAACAAACAGGTTTTGTGGAAATCAAAAGCTGAGAATGCAAGCTGTTCATGTCTCTCTGATTAAAGCAGCGAATCTTTGATTGAAGGTGGTGGGCTCCACCTTATTCCCCTACACCAAAAGGCTTCAGAAGGCTTGGACAGATTAAGTCTTGTGCTTTCAATACCAATGCAAAGGAATGGGTTTTTAAGTCATTTTTGTAGGGTGTGTTCTGAGAAAAAGAAATTAAATATGCATATTATTTTATCACAAGCCTACTGTTAAATAAGAAGAAAAGCCCTGTATCATTTATTAAAAACCTCCTCACCCTGTACGGAGTGGCTCATCTTACACTGAGATGTACAGAGCAGAACCCACAATACTGAAAAAAATGTCCATCCTTTGTTATTGAGTCCTTTTGCCTTGTCTTCCCCAAGGGAAATTATGTGTTCTTACCAGAAGTCGAGCATCACAAGTTCAGCTCTTACACAAGGCAAAGCAGATGGTTGGTACTTTCATCTGGCTAGCGAGAATTTAATTTATAGACAGCGTTTCCTTCTCCGGGAAACTAAAGGGCAAAAGCTATTAATACACCCTCAGATAGGGATTCCTGCATAAATAGAAAGCAATCCAGAGATCTGAAGAGACAAGACCTGATCTTCACAGTCTTACAACCTAAGTCTATACAAAGTAGGTGTAAAATGCTACCAGGTGAGTAATCTGTACCAGTGACAGGCAGCTTGGCTGCCTCTAGTGGCAGCTGTAGATGTTGGGTAGTAACTGGCCATAGAAAAGCTTGATGTGCCCAAAAGCCATGGATTCATGATGCTAAAAGGCAGCAGTACCCCTCTTGTATTCCCGTCCCACTATCTTGTTTTTGCCAAGATAACTGTTTGTGGGAAAAACCTTTGACCCAAATGAGGGAAGGGATCCATCTTAAGAAATACTTTCCCAAAATGAGGCGGTGTGGTGTTCTGTTTGGTTTTAACTGAATAAGGTACAGCTTTCTGAAACTGGATCGATGTTTCAAAGCTGAGTGGTAGTGTAGTCCCACAAACAGTACTGCTGAGGAATCAGAGGGGACAATGAGCCAAGGGTGGGATGAGAGTGAACAGTAGAGCCTGGATGAACAAGGTATGCCTGAAATTTATATTCATATCAAACATATTTTATTATGAAACACACGTCTTAAGAGGGCAGTTTGTCATATGTGACAGTCCCAACCAACTCGGAACTATTCCCATTTCCTCAGTGGAGGTGTATTTGTTTACAGCGCAGACTAGGATTTAATCTGTCCGAAAAATAACGGAGTGGGTTGAACTCCTCTGCCTCCTTACTCACACAAAGCAAAGCACTAGAGAATAGTAAGGAGTGGTTGAAAGGTGCTAAGGTAATGTTATGTCCTAGACACCTACATAAATTCGTTCACTCACTGGGTGGCCACTCCCAGGCTGTGCCAGGCAACTTTCTCTTGGATATGCCACCGGGCTCTTTTCCTCACCACCGTATAGTTCAGTGTAGAAAAGGCAAAATCTTAATACTTACCCGTGTCACAGTATGATTGAAATAACTGCTTGAGAAAACCAAGGAATGACTGAACACAAGGTGACATTTCCTGTCAAACAAGGGTGTACCACATTAGCAGAGGGTGGTGGAAAGGAGGCGTGGTGGTACCGGCACTTATAAAACAGCTCTGCCATGGTACCTTATCACAACTCCAACTCATTGTGAAGGGAAAGGGCAGAATTCATTGCACATGCTTACCATGTGCTTAGTTATTATCTGTGTTTATAGAGCAATTCTAAGGCTATTAAGAGATAAAATGCACTGCATTGCATCATATGGCATTTTAAGCTAAAAATTTCTGCAGTGTGCCAAAGGGAAGAATCTGGGTAGAGCTGTACTCTCTTTTTTTCTTGTTTTGCTACTTTCGGTTTTTACTTGACTACATTTACTCACTCTGCAAGATGTTTCTTTCAGAATGTTTCTTCTCAGGAATTCATATCACTCTCTAGTATCAGCCATATGAATTGGTAAGGATGTAAGGACATCACTTCTCTCACTTCCACTGTGTATTCCACAGCATATAAAATCCATCATTGAGCCAAAGGATATTTGCTCAACTGTGCTCAGAGGTTAAAGTGAAGAGAGAATCTGTTGAGTAGAAACAAGGAAATTTATTTGAGCGAGAGTCTGATGATTCTACTGACAAAACTGTAACTATATAATTCAGTGTAAACTAGAGTCTTCATGCAAGTAGTTGCACCTAGAAATGCTGTAGAAAAAAATGAGATATCTTTACAAAAACTGTACTTGTTTTACCAAGTTGCAAATGGTAGAGTGGAAAATAACTCTTCTAATCTTCCTAGAAACTTCCTACTAGTTCTGCCAGAGTCTGGTAGTAATGAGCCAGATGAGATTTTTTTAAAGACCATATACTTCCAAGGCAAAGATAGTAAAAACGAAACCACAAAAATTGTATCAGAGGCCTAATTGTTTGGGGAAATTTTTCCATCCTTGTATATTTGGTTAGAATAGGACATAGAACATGCTTGAAATCCACCTAAGTATGTAATAATTCGTGGTAGAAGTGAAGAAAAATGAACATGATCAAAATGAAAGAACCCAAAACCATTGAATGATAGGTCTCCTATCATGTCTATTTTGGATGCCTCTAATCGCATTCATCAGTTTATTATACAAAGTACTTGGATGAAATGTTTTTAAAGTGTAAGTACTTCAACAGGTGGCTAAGTTTTGCTTAAGTTTTGCATTTGTATTTTACTTCTATTTATACTGTGCTGAGAAAAAGACGTGTATTAGCATATCTGTATGTGAAATAAGTTTAATTAAATTGTAATGAAGAAGCGGGTTAAATATCAGAGTGGCTAAATCAAATCCGAATGAAATATTACAGGAACACACCCTCACTTTTTGTCAGGGTTTTTAAGTCATCTGAGAGCTTGTGGTACAATCTGAATAAAAAAGCAGAGCTTAGTAATTGCTGCCAAGATACTCTCAGGAGGCAAATATCAGCCAGTGGTCGGGAAAGCTTGAGAAAATGTAACTTGCATAAATTCATCATTAATTATGTAATTCATACAGATGTTTTCCATTGATCAATTTGGATTTCCAATATACAGTCTTTTGCACTCGATGAACAGTTCTTTCATCACTGCTATGTTGCAGAATTGATTTTCAACTCTCAGTACATGTGTAGAGTATAACATGTAGATCTCTTGATACAGGTAATTACATTTGTTATAATGTCTAATTATTTTTATGATTGCATGCATCATTGGAATTGGATATACAAAGTTTCAGATGACTGTGGCTGTCTCACTTTGAAACATCAGTGATTCTGTGTTTCAAGGAATGTCTGGGAACTTTCTAGATTTACAGTGTGAATGCATTTATGTGGGGGAATATGGTGGGCTGAATATCATCTACTAATTAAAGGAGTGGGTACACACAATTCTTTTGTAAAAAGTTAAAGGATTACTGAATTTCCTGTCTGGCTGTTCTGATGACTGGAAGTCTCTGAGTTGGTCCGTTCAATATGCAGTATGAAATGGCCCAAAGGAAATGCTGCCTGTTGGCATCAGGTCATTCTCACTTTCTGTTACGAGAAGTTAACCACGTCATCCTTGCACAAGAGGATGTAATGTTGAACTTTAAACATGCAAAGTAATTTCATATGTTTATAAAGTTAATAAGATTATTCTATTTAATTAGCAATTAAATTAATTAATTAAATAGTAGTGATTTTAAGCCCGTATTTTGGCTTTTAGCTATTGCAGTGAATTGTCTTATCAATTCATGTATTTACTGTCTTTGCTACAGTGTGCTACTGGTGGTAGCAAGGGTGGTGGTAGTGGGGTTCTTTCCTTTATAGCTGATGTAACAAACAAATCATTATATTAAGCCTTATCATTAAAAAGCAAATTTTTTTCTGTTGGGTATGAAGTCACACTGCCAGACTTGTAAACTGCTGTATCCTTTCAATGGACAAAGAGAGGACAGGTAGTAAGAGAAGTGTTTTAATTTAAGGCTGCATATCACTTTGCTTAAAAACCTGCCACAGAAATAGTACTTTCCATTAAAGTTTCTTTTCCATATTATACCTGGGACTGGAGAAAAAAAAAAGTGAGCAACTGCAATGAAAATGTATTTAGGCAGATCCTAGAGGCAGTAAAGCTTTGCACAAAGCGAATTTTCAGTCACAGGTAGATTGAAAGGTTCAGGAAGTACTTGCATATTCATCTCATTAGGTAACAGAAATCTTATCACATGGCTTGCCTAATTTACCACGGCTTAAAGATCTTGTCTCAACTAGTTGCAGTGAATTATTTAAAAATTCAGCAGTGAGATCAGATTGGCCACTAGGAAAAAGTTTCTCACGGGCAATGAGTGCCTCATTGGAACACCTCATCCTTGGGGGTTCAGAATCTCTGCCCTCAGAGGTTTCCAAGCCGCAGTCAGACAAGGCATTGGCTGGTTCAGCCTGGTGTTGGCAGGAGCCCACCTGTGGGCACAACGTTGGACAAGAGGGCTTCCAGAGGTTCCTGCCAGCTAACGTTTCAATTATTCTAATTCCAGAAAACTTTGGTAAATTACTTGAATGAAAGCATTATTTCTGATGAGAGCAAAATCTAAAATTACCGTGTATTTGTTGTAAATTTCTCACTTTAATGTGAGAAATACAGTGATATTAATGAAAGACACTACCAGGCATGCATGTTTGATCTGTCTATAAGTTTGATAGAAAAGTAAATGTTTAGATCTTCAAAAGCATAATTCCTGTAATCTGTAGAAATTTGGCTAACCAGCGTACACTTATATTGAAGTGAAAGCTGAGCATATATAAAACCTTTGCAGGATGAGGTAGGACACTGGATTGATTGTTATCCCATAAAGGAGAAAAGCTATGCAAAATAACAGGGAAAGTAATTTCATTTTTATTTATCTAGCCTAATGACCAATTTTATGTTCTAATTTACCTTTGAGTCAACAGAAATTAAACTCTAACTGATACAAGATTCTAAGTGAATGCATTCAGTACGGCTTGATGGGGCTGGTATCTGCAGGGTAACAATCCATTGGAAACCACCTTTCTGAAGCACTTTTGGATATTGCCAAGCTTTTGTGAATACCCAATAGAAATTATTTGAAGGCTTCTGCATTGCATTGTAATCATGACAGACCTACCTGGCAGACCAAAAAAAAATCAGATCTCTCCACACATCTGGACAGCAATCAAAGAACACTGGTAAGGAGTTGTTCCCATGGCCTTTCCCATTCATTTACTATTTAAAGGAAGGATGCCAGAAAATTCTTTACATATGGATTTCTGTTTCAGGATCTACAGTGAGCTCCTCCTTCAGAAAATATTGCTACAGTTGCTTATAATCTCATCCAGGAGCTGAGGACTGAATGGGTATGGAATCTAATTGTCTTTCAACATTAAATTATAGATCACTTGCAAATCTTTTACTTCCTGTGGCAGTTCAGTTTGAAGATGTTGAGGCACAGAGAATTTACTACTATCCCTATTGTGCAAATGAACAGCAAGACTCCATACTTAACTAATTTAATATGTTTCTCAGAACCACAGAATAATTTTGGGTAGTAGAGACCTCGGGATTTGGTCCTGAGGGATTTTGGTTGTTTGTTCCAACCTCCCTGCCCCACCAGCATGGCCAATTTTGAAGTTAGATCCAACTTCAAACTCTGCTCACTTTTCTCAGGGCATTTCAAACCATTTTACATCATTGTCTTCCTTTTAACTGATGAGTAAAGTAGTCATAAGGAAAACAAATGATTTTTCAATCTCATATGAGTTTGGAACAGAATATTTATTTTTAGCTTCCCTGAAAGGTAGCTGAAGTATTGCTGTAGGTCTGAATGTGATATTACAGGGCCAGGAGATTACTCCACATCTCATGTCTCAAAGTTCCATACTCCATTATTAGGCCATAACAAAAAAACCTTCAGTGATCAGGACACTCATTCCATGGGGTTTTTTAATAATAGTGTAGTAAAGGTAAAAGAGGGTGATGGTATTTGCTTTTCTTTCTTTCTTTCTTTCTTTCTTTCTTTCTTTCT
>BJBW01009646.1:0-48374 GCA_004320125.1 Scolopax mira | reverse complement strand
GCACCCAACCACACTACTCTCCCTGCTCCTTCTGCCCCAGGGGCAGGACTTCCTCCTTTTATGTCACTTCCTGTCCCTCCCCCTCCCCGGCTAGCTCAGGCCCCTCCCCCTGGGCGTGGCTCAAATGGGATGGAATACCTGTGTCCCTGCTAGGTCCTGGGAACAATTAACCCTTTCCCCACCAGACCCAGCACAAATAGTTATATTTTATTTAAGTAAACACTTAAGAATAAAAGACAGCATATTATTATTATTTTTTAAAGGAGAATAAAGTAGGCTGGAATCAAAAAATCCTATCCCTCACCAGTCTTTCCATTTGACTTGCAGGTGAAAATACTTCCAATCCCTTACTTGGTGGCAATTGTCTGACATGATATTAGTTCTATTTTGATTAGTTGCCATAATGCTTTTCACGGCATTAAACAATTTTGATTTTATGATGGGAGGGGCAAAAAGGTACATTTGAAATAGTAGTGTTCATGTTTTAGAGTAGTTCCTAAGCTCTCAATTTCTATCTGAAATTTTTTCTGGAATGATTTTTTATACCCTTTACATTATGGTATTTCCTATATCATTCTTAGTCACCCGAAGTTTTATCTTTAGGTTAATAGAGTGCTAGTTTGGTTTATTTTAAGTGGAGAGGAAAATCTCATTGTACAGTGAGAAGACGAGTATTGCTGAAATTAAAGATAATAAGCCAAAGGCATTAAGCTATCAGTTGTCTGAATAGCTAAGATACTGACACTTTTGAAGATCAATGCTCGGTCTAAATTGTCCCTATTATTTCTACTGTAAAAAAAAAAAAAAAAAAAAAAAAGATACACTGAAAATTATCTTTGTCAGGAAATTACCATATTATTCCACTTTTTGCATCTTCACACTATGACTATAGATAGTGCTTGCTAAAATTGTTTCATTAGTAATAAAGTCACATTTTCCTGGCTCCATTAAATTATATAAGAGTGGAAAAATGTATACTTGAATGAATAACACTGCACAATACTCAGAAACTTTGGTTTTCTTTTTTATCAGTAGAAATAGGCAATATCTAACATCTTGAATGCAAAGAGAAACCAGAACTTTAATGTATGTATTTGCTTGCTATATATTCTATAGGCCTGAAAAAAATACATTGCTTCACAACTGCAATGCATTACAGAGTGACAAATGAGAGTTTGGAGAGTTTCCATCATCAGCTTTCAAAGACTGACTTTTATGCATGCATATAAATATATGTGAAGAAGTTCAGCATCTATATTCATGAAGATGATTTCCACAGGTAACACCTGATGCTTTCCAGAAAATAGAAAATAGCCATGTCAAAATTGATAGGTAATTCAGCACCAAATCTAACAATGACTCTTAGATTACTGTTAGACTCTCATTTGTCCCTATCTCAGTAAGGATACAAGAAAGTTATATTTTTTATTCACCCAAGCATGATATCAGAAGTTTTATGGAATGTAAAAATTATTAGTTTTAGCAACTATTAGGCATTCTAAAACATCAGAAATTAGGAGATCACTATGGATTCATATATTTAAAAGAAAATATTCCAGCTGAAATTTGAATGATTACTATAAGTTTTAAATGTCATCTCTAGCATTGCATGTTTCGGTGTCTTGGCAGGAGGCCATTTTCAGAAGACTTTGGATTTTCTATACATCTTTGTACTTAAGTTTGTCCTGATTCTCGAGGGAAATTAATAACCTGGGTTTTTTGCTATGACATGGTGTATAATACATCTGGTAGAAACAAAACAAATGCAAAACCAAAACAACAAAAAAAACCCCCAAAAAGTAAAAACAAAAAAGGGAAGTGTAATGGGTAAAATTCATCTCATGCAGGATGATGATACCTTACTTTATTGTTAGAAAGAGTATATATGGAGCTACTTTAATTGATATTAACTGAATCCTTCCCCCCTCCCTTTTTTTTTTAATGTAAACTAATGTCCTGGTTTCATCTGGGAAAGAGTTAATTTTCTTTCTAATGATTGCTGTGAAAGGAATGTCAATAATACCTATTGTTTGCACTTGTGGCTAAGTGATGTTTACGTTATTCAAGGACTTGTTTCAGCTTCCCATAGAAGTATAGACATAACGATGAAATGGCCAATGAAATATTCTGTACACAGACATCATGCTCTGGATATAAATGGGATTTAGCCAGGGAGGCAGGAATCTGTGATCAATGCTTGGTACGGTGCCAATTCACCAATTATTATTGCTTTTGTTATTACTGTTGTTTTCCCTTTTCTGTTATTATTTCTATTAAAGTGTATCTCAAACCACAAGGGGGTTTTTCCCTCCCTTTAGACATAGGAAATAGTATTCTGCTCTTGCTGCACAGTCTCACCTGTATCAACAAGTTTGCTCATGGCTGAACTGTCAGTGGGAGGAGAAATAGACCCACCCTGTTTCTGTAACGGAGACAGCAGATGGCCAGATGTTGTGCTGAACTGAAGAGTGTGGTGGAGCATTCTTTCAAATTCATGTAGATTGTAATGAAAACACACACGATAGAAATGTATGTAAAACTATTTTTCAAGTACAAACCATTTGGCTCAAAACAGGGGTAACTCAAAGAAGCCTTGTGTCCTCTGCTGTACTGGAGGTCAGACTTGACAATCCTGGAAGTCTCTTCTGCTCTTAAATGAAACAAATTGAGCAAAACCAGCAGCAACAAGAGGCTCAGATAAAGGAGAGTCTAAGAAGGACAAAAAGGAGGAAAGACAAGAGGAAAAAAGTCACAAAGTTGCATACCTAATCCAATCAGCCCAGCTGCCGGCTTCTCATGACTCCAGAAGTATACTGCGTCCGTTCAGAAGTGTCCAGAAACACCTTTGTGCAAAGGGGCTTCCTACATGGATGTGATTGCCTTAAACCACAGAAAATCCTAAACTGGTGCAGAGCATGTTCTAGATTTTCTGTTCAGCATTATTCTATTTGTTTACTTAAAGTTAGTAAAAAACACTTTTATTTTTTTCATTTTTCAAAATTTATGCTGATTTTTGGCATACCCTGAAACCCTAATCACTCTGTCTTTCTTCAAATACATATTTAATAAAAAGCTTCAGCCTTTAGAAGACAGTTTGTAATGGTATTGGCTTAGTTTCTTTGTCAATGTCAGTGTTCTATCTCCAGGAATGTTAAGCATTTTTATGTAAAGATTTTATGTTAGCATTCAGGAGCACTTGAAATTTTTTTTGAATGAGAAAGCCCTAGAACTGATTTCTTAGTAATGGCATATCAGACAGCTTGATATATATCCTTCCTCAGAAATGTTATGTATATTATTTTGGTTAGATGTGAATGGAATTTGAACTTGTGTAGAAAATTATCGTAACTATGTGACAGAAAAGACACTATAATGGAGCAGTGAAGCAAGAATAGATTGTAAATAGCAGTTTGCTGATTATGGAATGCCAGATGAGATGTTGAAAGATAATGGTTCAGGTCTGACTTGTTTCTAAACTTTTCATTGATAACTATTTAAATATGCTATGTAAAACCTAATCAAAGTAAAACGGATTGCAATAAAGGTGCAATCTTGGATTTCTTGCTTAATTTAAACACCAATTATTCTGTATTTTTGTCTCAACCAGAAGCGCTGAACATCCTCTGTCATATGCATGGCCTCCCCTGAAATAGGAGTCCTATATAAGAAATAGAGTACAACATTTTAGTTGTGATTATTCTAGTTTCAATGGAGAAAACTGAATCTATAATGGACTAATATATTAACAATTTTTAAGTGGTAAAAACTCCAATTCTAATCTACATATTCATATGCAGTATAACTGCAAAGTTTTCTCTTATCTTGTTTTTTTGTTCCTCAGGATTTTTTACTCCTTTGCAAGGATTCTAGTCAGATTAGACTTCACAGTTAAGTTAGATAGCTGCTTTTTAAAAAGCACAATTGACTTACTGTTCAGAATCACCAGCCTGGCTGGTGAAAATCTCTCTGGGGTGATGAACGGAAGGTAAGGATGATATAATAATTTCTCTGCGTAAAGACACTTACATGAGAAATATAGTATTGGTGGTTTATGTAGCAGATAACATAACACATATCTTACATTAAGGTGGTGGGAGAACTGTCATTCAGGAGCTTGTATAACTGAGCTAATGAGCTAGTGCTTTGTTAAAGGCATTTGTTATGCTTCTTGGCTTGATGCGGACTTTACTGATTGTCTGTTTAGAGAAGCACATGACAAAGTTTTGCAAATAATAATCAACCTCCACGGGTTTAATCTTTCCATATCTTAATTTAAGAAACCTTTTCCACGTTCTCCCCAAACAAATTATGGACTGATTTTAATGTTATTTTTTCAGTATACTTTGTACAGTCACATCCATTTTATCTTTCTAACTGTCTATGAAGCTGCCTCTAATTGTCTAATTGTGATATATCCTATATTATTATAAAGTGTTTATCAGTCTACTACTACATGAAGTGACCTTCTGCCAGTTCTGGACTATTTAATTCTGTCATGTAATTATTCCTCTGTTCCTACCTCTTTCTTTAATTAGAGAAGCATACCTTTATGTTTCCAAGCAAAGAAAAACTACATTAAATCACTGTGCACTCAGAATTCATACATTTGTATGTTGGCTTTTTATAAGTGGTAGCTTTGCATTTCTCCTCCTGGCTAGAATTAACAGTAATGCCTGCTGAAAACTGAAGACTCATGCTGTATATTACAGTAGCTACAGGTACTTATTGTATCTCAGAATTAAGTCATCTTTACACAGGCAAAAGCTTTACTTCAGTGAAAGCTTCTTATCATCATTGATACACAATCACACAGCTCACAATGGGCTAGGAACAAATATTTCCCTTAACTAATCGGGTGAAGACTTGAATGTACATCATAGTTTACACCACTCTTTGTTCTATTAATGGTATAGAATAGAATTGCTACTGGAGACATGGCATAACTTTCTGGTAAGATTTCAACTGAATATAAGTATTGCACATACCACACTACTTAAGCATCTTCACTAATGAGCTAATATTCCTCAAGCTATTCAGGCATATGGAGGTCATTACTCACAGTTTAGTTTATAGAGGGGTTGCTGTTTTCCATCTATAGCTGTTGTAAAGTGAGATGGGCTGTGGAGGAGCCTCTGAAGTGTCTGTAGACTTTGCCTGTGCCAGCCAGAAAGTTCTCCCTGTTTTCTGTGTTTGCTTAATAGTCCCAGGGGACAATAAAAGTAAAACAGGTTATAAAATACGACATATGGACAAATTTGCCGTTGCAGCAGGTATGGATTATACAATGAGAAACATCATATATCTGAAATGAAAGGAGCATCAGCTAGGTGCACAATCACCCTGTGATACAAGCTGTTAGATTTTCTAAGAGCTTTGCTTGAATAATTCACATTTCCCCGCAGACAAGAAATCTGTAAGTTTGTCTTTAGTTCGGCAGTTATTCTCATGCACTGATCTCCTGCCTGCCAGCCAAGTCTTCAAACATGGGTGTGCATTTGCAGTTATGTCACATCACATTTCATCATGTAAGTAAATAAATAGGTTCATATACAATAGGGCTGGTGTCAGGAATAGTTTGAATATTTTAGTTTCCTACATTTGAAAAGTAGGGAAAATCTGGCTAAGTACAGGGTTATGGTGCCATTTTACTGGTCTTCAACCTTAGCAAGTTAATCCAGTAGTAATGTTGTGACCTTCCAGGAATTGCAATATATCAGTGCTTCTACTGCCTGTATTTTCCTGTGAAGTTCCAGAACGGGTGTGCAACTGAAAATATTATTCATAAAGCTAGCATTATTATTATATAATATGACAGCTAATATATAATATTAAAGCTATAATATTATAACTATGCCTTATCTGTACATGGAAAGATTTGTTAATCAAACAATCAAGTTGAAGTTTAATTTTTTAGCAACTGATGTTCCACAAATAGATCACTTCTGTCAAAAATCAGCATATTTTACAGGGTAGTGAAACAAAACATAACAAAAAATTGATCCTCACATGATTAAAAATTTTGCCTTTAAATTTGAGTTCGTACTGCAATTCTATATTCGAAGTGGATCTTATACTTAAATTTTAGTCAACTTGGAATAGAATCCAGATCTTTTTCTACTTTTCTCAGCTTCTTTATCATTTTCCTATAATCTACTGTGGTGAAAGTGAAAAAAAACCCCAGAAAACATGCCCATATAACCTTAGCTGTTTAAGGTTTTTTATTTGTATCTTGAGCAAGGCAGAAAAAAATTAAGCAGTCTTTATTTTGTTTTGTTTCCTTTGTTTTTGTTTTTGTTTCCTTGAAAGTATGTTGTTATTTTACCATTTTGTAACAATTATGCCATTATTAGTTTAGGCTCAAAATTTTTTAACTTCAAAAACTATGCTGAAGTCCCACTGGGGTCTATGGATTAAACACATACTTAAAGTGGGTGTTTAATTAGATGTTTTTCTGAATTGGATCTTTAATTGCTAATATCTTTTTCAGTAAAGTTTTATTGACATCCTTGTCTAAAGGAGCTTTTTAGGTTTTCAATGTAAGATTTCAGTTCCAGGAGAATTTCTGAAGAATTACCTACATGAAAGCATCAAGGCAGGATTAATTATTAAGAACTTGGAGACAAAGCTAAACAGGGAGCAATAAAACAGAAACTTCCTATATTTCCTTTGGAGTTTTTCTTGTTCTAAGAAAGGTGAAGTATAAAAATAGTACGTTATTTCATCTATAAAGTTCTTCCATATCTCTTTTCCCTCATGTATTGTGAAGTAACTTTATGGCTGGCAAAAGCAAGAAGGGATGGTTTTTTTTGTTATTTTGGGGAGTTCTTTTCAATCAAAGACTGCTTTATAACAATAAAAATGACATTGTAAAAATAAAGTAGACCTAATGAAAAAATGAAAATTGAGAACCTAACCTTTCAGGAAACAACCATACCTGAGTCTCCTTTCCAGATGAGAAGTAAAATGACTTGCAAAGATCTCAAGCCAAATGAGATTTTTTAAAGCTTATATCAAGATTATTTTATTTTTAAGCAATATGGAAGAACAAATAAGAAAGCATGTTGCATGAGAGAAACTCTGAAATTTCACAAGAAAATATTATTTGAAAACATGATCTGATTTTCTGACAATATAAAATAGACATAAAAAAAGAGCATAATTGGTCACAGAGCAAAAGCCAGCTAGCTGTATACAGACATGACTTCTATCAAAATTCAGTAAGGTCACATGAACTGTGCATTTATTAGAGATCTTTTCCATTATTGGATATCCTGGTGACATCTACAAGCAGTTGTGTGTGTTTAAGAGAATACAAAAAAGTATTAATGAGAAAAAAACATAGCCACCATTTAATATGACACGTTTAGCACACAATTAATCTTTATGTCAGTGTATATAACTATTTTCAGTATTGTGTTTTTTGGCCTAAACTTCCCCCTGCTGATACTTGGGGGAGGCTGCTGTAGCCACTGCGAGCTGTCGAAGATGCCCAAGGTAGAACAGAGGCTCAGGCTGTGGGTCCAGGCAGGCAAGAGTTACAGACACAGAGTGTGCAACCTGTTCTTCCCACAGAGGCTGCGGTGGTAACAGAGACAATGTCCCCTTCAGCAAGTACTGCCCTCAGTGGAGAGGATGTCTGTGGCTCTATATGAAATAAAGAGAGCAACTTTGATATATTTTTTTGATTTGTAGGGTTTATACATTTTCATTTTTTTTGCTTCAGTTGCCATTTAGTAGCACATTTGTTATCCTGAAGTTAGATGTTGTGATTTAGTGAAGATCAAGAAAATTTCATTGGCAATGAGGCAATGGTGTCTTTAAAATTTATCTTATATGGAAAAGTCCATTGGAATGAACACATGAGACACCTCAAGTCTATAGAAATCAAACAAGAGACATTGCTGGTAATTTAAATTAAGGTTTTGTATACAGTTTACTGCATGCACTTCTATCTGACATTTTGCCTGTTCTTTTAGTTGAAAAGATGCTGTGAAACAGAAAACACAGGAAACTCTAGGAAAAACCTCTAGAGCAGCCAAGTCCATCAGCTTAGTGTCAGTGCTGTTCTAGTGTCACCTCATGTGTCATAGTGTCACCTTCCTTTTCGTAGTGAAAGTAGGAATGACCTTACCTTTATCTGTAACATACGGATACATCCCATGCAAGGTGACAGCAAAAAAACTTCCTTCTTAGTACCTTCTCCAGGTTTCTCCATGAAATTACCTCCAGTCTTGCCTTTCTCTGTTGTATCCCTTTTCGCTAGATCTGCAAGACAAGATAAAAGAATTTATAAATAGTAAAAAAAAAACCCAAACAAACAAAAAATCCCACTCCATATTTATTTTGTACCAATGTAAATGCTTGCATAGGTATAATGGAAGGCTGCAGAGAATCCATGTGCCATACATACAAGCTAGATTAAAGAAACATCATTCTGAGTTGTCTAAGATAAAATAAAATTTTTGGCTCTACCAAGTCTGAATACTTTTTGGAGAATTACTTTTTGGAGATTATCAACTTATCATTAGGAATTTCATATGAGCTTGCTATTTCATTAAGGAAACATTCAAAAAATTGTAAACATAAAACCTCTCCAGAAATTCAGAGTAAATTATTTATTTCTGATAGGCTGAGAGTCCTATAAACATGCATATAGAGATCAGAGTGGATTAAAGACGATCAAAGTCTTATATGGAGCCCTCAATATAAGAAGAACATAGACTTGATGGAACGGGTCCAGAGGAGGGCCACAAAAATGATTAGGGGGTTGGAGCACCTCTGCTGGGGTTGTTCAGCCTGGAGAAGAGGAGGCTCCGGGGAGATCTAATAGCAGCCTTGCAGTACCTGAGGGGGGCCTACAGGAAAGCTGGGAGAGTCTGTTCACAAAGGCCGGCAATGACAGAACAAGGGCTAATGGCTTTAAACTGGAGAAGAACAGATTTAGATTAGACATTAGGAACAAGTTCTTATCTATGAGGGTGGTGGAGCACTGGAACAGGTTGCCCAGGGAAGTGGTCAAGGCCCCTGAAAATTGAAAATACCATGACATTCCTACATACACAGTTCAAAAGAATAAGCAGGACTATAATGAATCAGTTTTTGGTTTATGTGAACTTGTGCACAAGACTGAATGGGACAAATTTAAAATGAAGTGAACACTTTTCTAAACATGCTGTCATGAAGGAGTAAAAGTTAACAATTTTTTCATAGACAAGACAGGAAAATATGTTATATTTGTGTTTTCACTTCTTATAAGCCCTTGTCTTTCATGCTTCTTTCACTAAGCATGCAGTCTATTTTCTTTACTTTATTAATCATCTGACAATCTTTCCTGAGAGAACAGAAGAATAAAGTTATGAATAAAAGACTCCATTGCTTGTCATGTTCATAAACAACCTACTAAGTTTGAAAGAAGCCTTTCATAACAATTTTAACAGCCAAAAGTAACAGCTCATTTAAAGAGCTCTTTGGTGAGAGATTCTTAATTTGTGTGCAGGCAAAAAGTTTGGCCAAAAGATTGATGAGGAATTCTGAAAATATTGTAAAAAACTCCTTTTATTCAATATACGAAGTACAGCCTGACTAGTTGCAAGGGAGTTGTGGATGAAAATTTCAAAGATGTCATGTACAAAATTTCCAAATATTCTAATAAGAATTGGTCAACAGACCTTCCTAAAAAAATCTTGCAAATATCAGCTTTAAGTATTAATTGTGTTGACTGACTATCTCCCATTCTCTAAGTAGCATATTTCACAAATGATGCAGAACACCTTATGCTGGATAACACATGTATATTGAACCTACAGGGTTTGAGTCTGTAACTATACTCAGAACAGCAACAATATATAAGGATTATTTTTAATTATGCCATATAAATACTTCTAAGGCCTCATTTGTTCAATGTTTTAAAAATATTTGCAAATTGTAGTTCATAAAATAAGAACATAGTAAATTCTTAAAACCTCTGTGGCAGATACAAAAAATACACATCTACAGGTTTGTTCTTTATTTCAAAACCGGTTTCTGAATATGTATGTTAACAGTTTATTAAATTATGCTTTGCACATAAATATGTATATTTGCGTATGAAAGTACAAATAGAAATATTCTAGCAGCACAATGGGAGTCTAGAAAATGATTAATATATCTGGACAGCTGGGATCTGAGGAGAGAGAAATGTGGCCATTTGACTTTTGGCTGACACTTCCAACCATATGTTATAATGCATGTAAAAAATCAAATTTTACACTTGACTAAACAACATCATGGGCAAATTTGTAATCCAATTTGTTTCTTTAACCTGAAATTGATACCTGATTTCTAAATATGATGCCATTGCATAAGGTATAATTTGATCTGGGGTTAATTCCAGTTTCATCTTAGGCAGAACTTTAAACAAGTTTAAGCAAATTTCTATGAAAAAAAAATGGAAGCCACACTGGTGTATAGAATAGATTTGTACTGTCCTTATTCCAACAGTGCCACAATGAAAACTCTTTTAGTAAATTAAGGGGAAAAAATACAGCTATGACATATTATATCTGAAACTTTGTACTAGTCAATGCCCTTAGTAGACTGCATACTTACTTAAGCATCTTTAAGCTCACCTCTGAAAGATTCTTTTTTGAAAATGTTGCTCCTGGCCTGTAGTATTTGAAATATTATATAGCCTATTAAGCTGCATCAAAGGACAACATTCTCAAAATTGAGCGAAACACGTAGCCATGTATTTCTTGGATGGATACTTCTCTATCAAGAAGGCAGACTGCCAACAAAATTTTTCTGGAGGGAAAAAATTCTTTGTTCCTGTCTTTCAATAGTTCTTCACTCAATATGAAAACAAAATATATCAAACAAACAAAAAAATGAAAAGGGAGTGCATTCTGACAGCAGCTTGGTTGTTAATTGTTCTGTAGCTATATGTTAGGAACTAGAGGGGTTGTTATTCACACATTGTGATGGGTAAAAATTCTTACTTAACTTACTTAGATATCATTTCTATTGTTTTTAGACTTGCTTGGTTTAATAACTATGTGGGTGCATATATAAATACTTCTATAAGTAGTGGCTATACATACATATGTTAATTTTGATAACACAGATGTGACCACTTAGATTTGTTTTAAA
Source organism: Scolopax mira (assembly GCA_004320125.1). Taxonomy (NCBI): domain Eukaryota; kingdom Metazoa; phylum Chordata; class Aves; order Charadriiformes; family Scolopacidae; genus Scolopax; species Scolopax mira. Next base: position 37,247 of record BJBW01009646.1, on the reverse strand, counting down.
GGGAAAAAACAACTGCAAGATACCATCAGGTGGTAAAGTATCACACTCCCCTGCAACTAAAACAACAGTAAAACCCCAGTAGTTGAAATGAGAAGCTCCAACTTGGTAAAACAAACTGTTAAAGAAGCAATTTGCAGACAAAGCAGATGTTACACTGATCTCAGCTGAAGAGATTTAGTTGCACTAGTTCAGCCTTTTTAATCAGCCGAGAAAGGGAATTCATGCTTATAGTTGCTCCTTATATCAACCAAATTGGCCAATGTTTTTTAAACTAGTGACAAGAAATCTAGCGACAAGCAACTCTGAAATGATGATTCATAACATAATATGACCGTGGTTTTTGGAGAAAAAAAAAAAAAGGTCTTCTGATAAATTGTTTTTGGAACAACAGTAGGGCTTTTTGTGAGCTGTCTTCCATGTGTTTCAAAAAGAGTCAATGTTTCCTACAGTAGTCTTTCATGTCACCTCATGAGAGAGCTGGTATTAATATTTTTGTAACTTATCCTAATCACTTAGCACAATAAATCGTAGGTACTGTGAAAAACTCCCTTAACTACATATATGTCATTGGCAAATGTTATGAAAACGTTTATATTATTTGCTGTTGGAATTTCAGTTCACACCAAATTTCAGCTTTTGATGACAGTACAAAATTTCAAATTTTTTGCATTTGTGCTTCTTAGGTACTTAAATGGTTTTCTTTCCTGTCATCTGAATCTCAGAAATGTCATAACATCTTCCTCTTCCAAGTAGTCCTGAAAGATACAAGACTGTGACTATATCAGCACTACAAATGAAAACCAAGGTACAGAGGAGAAAAGTCATTCATTTAAGTTACACGTGCAGCAGTGAAGTGAGTTAAATTTTTGTAAATCTTATAGTAATACAGTAACCACTGTACCATTTATTTTCTGGGGTGAAAAATAACTGTTTACTTCAGCACCTCTCAGTTTCTAAGAATACCTCTCTAGAGAAATGATACAAACAGGGGGGGAAAAAGTTCCCAAAGACAGAAAAAATGTATTTCAATACAGATCCCATATTTTATGAAGAGTTATGGAGAGCTCTTAACCTACTGTAATAAAGCATAACATATGGAACTAGTGAACTTACTTTTAGATTTCCTTATCGATGCCATTCTTACTTTAAGCTATAGGAAACAATCTTTGCATCAGAGTGAACAAGAGTGTGTGCAGTGTGCACAATTACTATAATCAAAGTTCACTTCTTTGAAATTATTATTGTTTTTAGTGTGGTTAAGTCACAGGTAAACCTTTACATTACAGCAAATGGAAAGTACATACTACTAGCACAATTGGTCCCTCATAAATAGCTCCTGTTTTCAAGTTAACATTTCTGCGCAGAAAACTATGCTTTTTCATGAATTGCAACTTTTACTGTAATTAACACCTGGAGTCAGAAAACAGGTCTCACTGAACCACAGGATAATTCAAATAGGAAAGGAACCTCAGGAGGTTTCTAGTCCAGTCCCCTGCTCAAAGAAGGGACATCTCTAAGGTCAGGCCAGGCTGCACAAGTCTTGGTTCCGTTGGGGCTTGAAACCCTCCGAGGACAACTGAGAATAGGTAAAATGGGAATCTGTTCAACAAGAGAAAATGTTAGGTTTTACACCTGAGGAGTAAAAAGGACCTCAGGGTCCTTGCAGACACCAAGTTGAACACAAGCCAGAAATGTGCCCTTGCTGCAAAAGCAGCTAACAGCATCCTGGCTGCATCAGGAAAAGTGCTGCCAGCAGGTTGAAGAAACTGGTCCTTCCTTTGTACTCAACCCTGGTGAAACACATCTGGAGTTCTGGGTCCAGTGCTGGGCTCCACAGCAAAATAAAGATGTGGACTTAATGCAGGGAGTCCAGTGCAGGGACACAAAGATGACTAAGGGACCATCTGAAACATGAGAAGAACAGCTGAGAGAGCTGGGGTTATTCGACCTGGAGAAGAGAAGGCTCAGGAGGATCTTATACATGTGTATGAATACCTAATGAGAGGAGTAAAGAAGTGGAAGTCAGTCTCTTCTATGTTGTCCACTGGCAAGACAAGAGGCAGTGGGAACATGTAGAATTAAAAGAAAGAAAGACAGAAGTATTTCTGTCCCAGAAGCCTGGAACAGGCTGCCCTGATAGGCTCTGGACTCTCCACGCGTGGAGATAATTCAAAACCTGACTGCTCAGGACGCAGACCCGAGCAACCTGCTTTACCTGATCCTGCTTGAACAGAAGGGTCAGACTGAGCAATCTTCGGTGGTTCTTTCCACCTCAACTATTCTGTGATATCCTCAGGGTTTTTAAAGGAGGCTTCATCATCCTTCTTACCCTGACCTGGTGGTCTGTAAAAACATTCCACTCGATGTGACTCTTGCTGACCTTTCCAGTAATGAAAAGAGGGTAGGGGGGAAGGGATTATGCTAACATAGTGACAGCTAGTGTTTGATATAAAATGAGGAATGCCTAAAAATCATGGGCTTGGCAGAACACACATGCAACCAGCATTTTAGAAAATACTTTTGTGTATATATTACTTGAATTCTTAAAAGGACCTTTTTATACTGGATAGAAAGCAATTACTTTGCAGACAGGATAGAAGTGAGAGGGGAATACCATAAGTGTCCAGATCCAGGGTGTATCGTCAGTCACATTCACATTTCTTGCATAACACTGGATGATTTGCTATGTGGTGCAGAAAAGGAGACAACATAATTAAATGCTGGACATTGCTAGCTTCAAGTAGAGCTATGAAAGGAATTTACATACTTCAGCTATATCAGCATAACTTGAGAGCTAATGCCATAACTGAGAGAGTGTCTTTGGAAGACTACTGCCTTTGTGAACCTCCATCTTTGGTGCTTGTAGTTGGGAGAAATGTTGCATACTGGTATGAAGAATCACAATCTGGTCACCTTGAGTAAAGAATTTCTGTTTATGCATATCTGCACACATTGCCCAGTCTTACATGTGACTCAATACCATGAAACATGTCAGTGTAGTATTCTGAATATGGATGCTATGTTGATTTCACTGAAACAGGACCGGTATTCACCCTACCTAATAATCCTGAATTACAATCACACACAACCGAACTACCCAAGGAAGTGGAAGAGAGCTTTTACATGCAGTGTCCTGCAGTATTGTGACTTGCATACTCCAGTTTATCTTCTTTATTGTCAATAATTACAAAGAATTTTTTTTAAAAAAGACATGTAGGGTACTATTTTATTTTCTGAATAAATTACTTGAAATCTTGAAACTGTTGTTACTTTTAAAAGCTCATATATTAACGAAAAAGAAACACATCAAAATTCTTGTGTGTTTTACAGTTAAACATATAGGATGCCAGGAGGCAGCTTGAATATGGCTGAGAAATTTAAAACCAGGGTGGTCAGTTCTCCAAAAAACAAGATATCCTGTGTGAAGTCAGCCTTCATGAACTTGTACCTCAATGCCAAAAACACCCAAGTCAGGTAATTATTCCCAGTGAGCTGTGAAGAATCAGTATGGGAATTTCGCTGTCAAAAGCTGATTTTATGAAACTCGAGGAGTCATAAACCATTCCTTCTGGCTTTAGGTAATCCCTGAATTGTTAAGTTAGGTTTGTAAAGTAGTTTACATTGGATACTACATGACACTGCATAATACTGTGTTTATAACAGTATTTCAGTCAACTGAAATAAATCTACTCTTAAAAAGGTCTTTTTCTGAGTTAAGTTAAAAAGAAAAAGGATGTCTCCGAGTTGTGGACTGCAACATATATACAACCTCACCCTAAAGATTTTTGTTTCTGACAATTTAATTTCATAAACAATAATCACATCTTAATTATAACCAGGCTGGTTCTTTCTGATGCCACACCAAACTATAGAATAATTTGTAAACCTTTGTTAAAACATCATAAAAAATTCATGTGCCAGAATTCTACTGTGGGATTGCCATGACCATCTTCAGTCATAGAAAGTTGTCAAGTATATAGGGTGCAGAATCATATATCACCTACCCCAGTCCAACATTTTCCACAACAGCTTTATGTTATGTCCATCAGTGTAAGCTTGCATAAATATGACGCATTTTTTTAGTAATAATGAGAGTTTCCTGAAACAAGTAAGGTTGCCCTTTTATTTTTTGTATTTGAGATAATTGAAGAATTTGGTAGAAGCAGCCCAATAAAATCAGTCAAATTGAGCATATATGGATGGGGCTGCAGTATAGCTCAACAGAGTTTACATGCGGATATGTGTTTCATCTCTTAAGCTCTTTGCCTTCTGCAAGCTGCTTTCAGTAACATGCTCTGCTGTGAGGACAGGAATCCTGAAACGTTGTCGTCTGAATCATACTGCATTTCAAAATATGTTCAGGTCAGGAGCTGGTCAGGATTGAGAACAGTTCTCTGGTGGATAAGCAGCATGTCCTTAGTGATTTGGTTTCCTCAGTGATCTGATAATGAGGCAGGCAAATGATTCTGATAGTTTGTCAATGCTTGTATTATTCATTGTGGTATTGAAAGTCCAAACCTGAGTAGGACAATGTTTGAAATGTGTGAATTTGCAGTGTTTGTATTTACTCCTGATGATTAGAAATTCCTGTGACCTTTGGAGTATCTTATCCCACAATAAAATTATTAAGCTACAGAACCACTAGCATGGTTGCTAAGACTGTGAGCATGTGATAGTGCCTTGTTTTCACAGGAGTCGCTGAAGTGGGGCACCCAATGAATAACTAGAGGCAGCTTGAAAATCTATAGTAGTCCCACTGGCAACATGAATCAACTCTAATTTCTGGCACACAACTAAGTGAACATTCATATATATTTTTGTAACACCACATGCCGCTGGCAAATCTAAGTTATTAATAGACCTCATTGTGAGGGAGCCATTCCACAGCAGATGCTTCCTTAGCACAACAGATTTAAATCTTATCAAATGCCACTTCGCCAACTATGTTCACCTAGATTGCCCGTTTATCAAATCTTCTCATAAACAACATGATACTTTCTTCCAGCACAGGCTTTACGTGCAGAAAATACTCCCAGTAAGAAAATTAAAAGACCACACTATTAGTCTTCTTGTAATCTCTTTTCAAAATACAGCTATATTATGATCAGTGCAAAACACTCAGTGAGTACTGAGTAGGTATAGAGGTTGCTATAGTCACTGATTGTTAAGCTGTATTTAATCTTTATTTCCTTTAACAATCCTCACATTGTTTGTCCTAGGATGGATGCACTTTTGAACAGGAACCGTCTTTCTGTTACTAACTCCAGCTGTCCTTGTCCTATTTAAAAAATAAATTGTTACTGCTCAAGTGGCTTACTGTCTACCATTGGACCAAAATCAACAAATCAGTCAGCTGTTTTGTCCTATGGGCTACCTGTGGGGTTTGGGCTTTTGTTATTTTTTTATTTTCCTTTATAAAAAGGATTTAGCAGTGGTTATAGTATCTAATGGGAGTGACTGAATATGAATATTTCTGGTTCTATCAGAACTGTGGTACACCGCACTGTTGAATCAGTACAATCTATCATATCAGTCTTTCCTTACTTGTTAGGTTTATTCTTCTATTCCAAATGGATTGGTTATGTCATTCTTAAAAAACACATTTTCATGACATGTTTTGAGAAGATTATGTCATGAGAGCACTAACATGACATTTTAATTAAGCATAGCCCATATTTTATTTACCCTTTTTTATCACCAGGTAAACTGAGACATAAAGAACAGAATAAGCGTAAGACAATCCTACATCACAAAGTAAAGGCAAAAGCACTAGGGTAAATCTCACTTTAAGTCTGCAGAACAAGATACTAGAAAAAGGATCTGATGATTTATGCCCTTTGCACCTTCAGCAAGTATCATAAGACTTTACCAAAGGACTTAATTATATACACTAGTATTCACAAAGACACTAGAGACCTTGTAACCCTCCAGAATCACATTCTGCAGCAGGCCTGATTGCTTTCTGCAATGAATTTGTGGCAATGATAACAAGGCTTCATAAAAGTCACCATTTACTGTGAAAAATCAAAGACCCAGAAGAAATGTAGAGCAAGAAATACGCTGAGAAATGTATCAGTGTTATTAAAAGTAGAGCTTTGGGAGCTAGGAAGAAATTGCCTAGCAAGGAAGCACATAAACCTTTTGGAGAACTTAATAGAAGCCAAGGGAAGTATTAAAGAAATTAGGACAGTAAACTGAAGTTAAAAAAGAAGAGAAAGAGGCAATTAAAAGAGAGCAAGAACAATGAAATGGAAAGCTATGTTATCTAGTTTGTTCTAGAGTTTTCTTGAAAGACAGACTAAATTGAATGCTCAGCTGCACCGTGAACATACTGTTATACATTCAGAAAACAGGCTTTAAGTCTTTTCTGTTGCAGTTTAGACTGGCTTTTGTGGGAGAATTTGAGACTATATTAGGTTACAGAATACACTTTGGGCATCCATTTTAGTTAGCTAGTAAGTGTCTGTGGGGTGAGTTGACTTCAAGGATTGTGGAGATTATCAGTTACCACTCCAGGATTAGAAGCTCCAGTTTATGGGACCATATACCACATAATATGAAGAAAATTCACATATAGATGGTTCTATAATTCATCAGCTAATCTGCTATATTTGCTTAAAATCACAAAAAATATTTTAGAGAACACTAGTATTTCAGATGTCTTAGTTCTTTCCATTCTGGCTGTATGTTATGTATGACTTCTGTAAAAAACATTCTTAGACACAGTGTCCTTGCTACTCTACCACTGCCTTCAGTGCTATCAGAATGATGATGTTATTTTCTTTTTTGAAGACCTCATTGCAAATGGTTGGGACTATTCTCTGCTAGTTTAATTTTGATTTCTTGGAGATAATGTAAAGGAAAGCAAGTACTTTCTGCTGTTAAGGCTGGTGGTTGTATAAAGAAGGGAAGCAACCTGAAACTAATAAAGACCATTTTTAGTTCTTTTAATGCAGTCATTTGCCTGTAAATTGGTAGAGTTCAGAGTCTAAGAATGTTATTTCATTAACTTCAGTTTCTGCATAGAGCAATTGTGCAAGAATCATTTCAATTCTGTTATGTCTACTCACTGCAACATTATTCCCTGAGCTTGCTATCACTTATATATTTACCATTTCAAATCCAAATTACTAGAGACCACTTTGCAGTAAGACCCATACTAAAAAATTTCAGATCCTGCTGATGAGTGAGAATGCATCAGCCTGTTATACAAGCCATGTGCTGGATGGGGAACTAGGGCATGATTTGCTGAGGTGGGGAGAGGAAGAAGCAGCAGGCTACAGACCACTAGATGCCTGCAATGCATCATCTGCTCAGTGTCGCACTCTCTAGGAGAGGCTGCATCACTTTGTGAGTCCTCTTTTATCACTGGAGCTGCATCTCACCCATGAATAGTACCAGCCACATATTGCATTTTTGTAAATAGGTTGGCTGAGACATTGATTTCTCCCTACCTCCTCACAAAATTCAGGAGCCAAAACTCTGTATGCCTGCTCCTATGCACATGAAAGACCTCTCCTTTTTGTTAATGCAGTGGCATTAACAGTGTTAATGTAAGATTAGCAACCAGCTCTCTCAAGGCATCTGCCTTTCAGAAGCTGTTCTCTAGTTTACTGGCATCCAGGGCATGATGTAAAAAAATCCTTTTTCCTTCTTACAACAAACAAAGGGAATAAAATAAAGACTGTTGTTTCTTCAGGTTGTACTTTTGATTCCTTTCAGGACAATATGATATTCTGTTTTTAAACTGAAGGAAGGGTGGATAGAAATATGTACCTGCATAATACTCTTTGAATTTATAGATCATTTCAGAATCCTGCTATGTGGCCTCATAGATCTAGCATTAACCTTATGCTCTTCTCTAAGGGACTACAGCTGTGGAATGGAATGACTGAATTGTGTTTAGGCATTAAGTCTCAAGGGAGCTTTGCTTGATATCATTACATTGCATGTCCTGTTTGCTGAGATTTTTGTCTTCTTGGTTTGGGGGTTTTTGTTTGGGTTTTGGTTGGTTGGTTGTTTTTTTGTTTTTTTGTTTTTTTCCTTTGGGCTTAGATCAACCTTAACTCACCTAAAAATCTAAGATAACATTGAAGTATCAAGGTTAGCATATGAAAACTACAGTGCCAGAAATAAATAGAATCAAGTAACCAAATTGCTTCTAAAAGTCTTCTTTACTTCATGACTCCAATATTTAAACAAACTTTAGTCTTTAATGCAGCCGTAGCAAAACATCTGTACAAAATACAGAATTACTATTAACTTTATGTTACACAGAAGGAAGAGAAGCAAAGAGGAGTAAATGGGTCAGTCATAATCACACCAGAAGCTAATGACAGAGCAAAGACTTGAAAGGAGTCCTTCTGTGTCTTAGACAATGCATCCCACACAACTCTCTGTGCTTGGAATAATTACAACCTGATTGCTTTAAAAAGTTTAAGATTTGCAGATCCAAAAAAAAGGTTAAAAACTGCAGCTGGAACTCTCTTGAATATAAAATTTTTGCAGGAACAAGATTTTTAATTTTTTTATAGTCCTGAAATGAATGAAACATTCTTTACAAGTATATTTTTAAGTACTTGTTCTAAATTCATAAAGCTCCCTCTTTCTCTTTCTAAGAGCACCTTAATGCAGAAGAGGAATGTAAGACGAACAAGGTTAAAAGAGAAAAGATGCATAAGTGTACTTGAAAGACAAGTTTTGCACCTGGAAAACTACTGTGAGAATGTGGGATGTCTGACCGTTGTTTTAATATTTTTTATTTTGGAGGATGAGATAAAGACATGAAAGAAGAGAGACAGCTTACGTGTCATAGGGAAAAAAAAGACTATTAACCTATGTTTAATTTCCTCAGTAACTTTTTTTTTTTTTAATTCTCAAAAATTTTCATTTATCTCCATGGTTTTGGACGTTCCTATAGAGGATGATGCAATGACACTTGGCAAAGTCATACAGCATTTTGCTATTGACATCAATGGGAACAAGAGTGAGACTTTTAGGTTACATGCAGATTAGGAATGGAAAAGCATTTGTCCATTCCCACCTTCATAGAGTGCCCTGATTGTGTTTGAATTTCAATGTGGCAAGACCCAAGTTTGTACCAAATTCTGTTATGCTCTCCTTCTCTTTCCTGGTTTCCACTGAAATGAAACCAGATATAAAGATTAGAATGGACTTATTCTGTACACCAAGTCACTTCTGAGACAAGTGATCAAAGCTTTGAGGCTGAGAAAATTCCTTCTAGTAAATCTGTATTCAGATTTACCATGTTTTCTGCTGATTTCAGCATGCGTATACAATACGCAGATCAAACCAGCACATTTTGCAGTGAAAATCTGAAGCTGTGAAACTAACAATAGATAAATATCTGGCCCTATAAGAAGATTATTTTTTTCTTTTTCCTTCCTCTTCTCCTCTTTCTTTTTCAGGAAAATAAAAAAAACCTACCAAAGCAAATCAGAACCCCTTATTTGTTTGTGTGACTTGGAACAGGCTTTTCTGTTTAAGCAGTATTTTTATCAGGAACATTTAGGAGGCCATTGCAGTAAGAAGGGCAGAAATGGAAAGCTTTTCTCATATTTTTAGGCAGGCTGTCTAAAGAAAAAGAAGGACCAAGCTTCCTCACCAGTCCTTGTTTTAATCCTCAGATCCCAAAAGAGAGATGTTCTCCAATTAAAAATACAATTTCTCTCTCAAATCTTTTGGGTACAAAAATTTAGTTAAAGAACTAACCCCTTAGAGGACATATATAATATTCCCCCCTTACACTTTCCCATCAATAAGTTACTGTGCAGACAAGCAATTGAAGCTGTGGAACACGACACTTTATCATACAAAGCAATAAACCAGAAATGTTCAGGAAAGGATTGAAATTAAGTTTTCCTTTTTATTTGTGTAAACCACTCCTAAAATTTCTTAGCAGTTTTCTAAATAATGTCTTACTTGTTCTTTGCCCAAATTTTATCGAAGTGTAAAAGTAAGTCAAATACATAATAATTGCTGATTTTATAGCTGTTTTTCAAATTTAAATCATGCTAATTTCCTAACAGCATAAAAAGCGACCAAGAAACCCTAAAAGCTACCTTACAGTTAAAGAAGCAGCAAAAATAAGAATCACATAATATAAAAGGCATTTGAGGGATACAACTGTTAAAGAGACAGTCGTTTCCTCTTTTTACCCATCTCAAGGCATGATTGGGAAGTCACATCATGCCTTGCAACATCGGGCAGCTACTATCAGTACAAAGAAATAGAAAGGATGGATATCTGATATATGTGTCATAACAAGACAAAAAACTGCAGCTTATTTTCAGTGCATAATGAACTAAGTATAACACTGCAGTTATAAGTTTATTTTTTAATTATTATTTTTCAAATTAGCTGTAAAACTGTAGTATTTAGTTGTCTCTGATTAATTTCTATGACAGTTCTAAGTCCTGGGGTCCTACCTGAGTGCTTCTTAGTGGTGAACAAAAGCTGTCTGAAATACATCACTAGTCAAGTCAGCACTCAGGTTGGTGAGAGGAAATAGGGCTACAGCAGTGAAAGGACCAGCTGCTAGCAGTACTGCTGCTAATTGGGTGCTGCTGCCCACTTTCCTCTCCCTTTAAATTGCTTACAGGTAACTTTGGTAACTAATATTTGGAATTATTCATTCATGGTGACAGGGATGGTGTGAAGACCACACAGACACTTCAAAAAATGTTAGTAATCTTTCCATAATAGAAAAAGGAAACAGCCAGCCTCTTACTCCTTTTAGCTGAGCTCAATTTTCCAAAAGCTTGGGTAATTTTCAAACCCTATTTCATTACATTGAGATGCTAGGACAATTGTTTTAGAATAAAATCAAAGTGATGTGTACTATTTAGGCCAGCATTCTCCATAATGCCATGGCCATATACAGACTCAAATGGTCAAGTTCATAGCCATGAGATAGCAGATGTACACCACCATCATGTGAAAGATAGTAGGGATTAACTTTCAATATAACCCCTTAAACAGGCTTCAATCATTAAAAGTAATGCAGGTCGCATATGGTTTAGGGTTTTGACTAAGACAATTAAAGAGTGATATGTATCAGCAATGTAGGGAATGATTTTATGTATCTTTCCTGATGAGTATTTAATTCTTGCACTGTTGGCTTCAGATACTGTTAGATTTATATGCTGCTATTCAACCTAGTTAATACTTATCCCATTGGCCTAGATCTTCTCATAATCATGACCACCTGCTAGGTATTATCCAGTTGCTTTCCATTTAGAAAACAGAATGCTTATTTCTAAGTTGTGATTACATTAATCGTTTGTCTTAGAATGCTACATGTGATTTTTTAAGCTCTTATTATTCATACAAGGAAGGTCCACTACCCTATGTGTGAGTAGAGCTTCCCAATATTACTATTTAAGAACAGCCTAAATCACATATAATGTGATGCAGAGCCTCTAATAGTTAATGATTTGGGGTGCCTGACCAAAAACAAGCCTATTCCGTTCTTGCCTACTGTATCGACTGTTTTATAACATTAAGATTTAAAGATTTAAATGTTAATTTATGGATTTTTAGTTATGCTTTGACAGTGTGTGTTGACATCTGAAATTGACTTCTGTTTGGAAGGGAAGCCAGCTGACTTTTGAACTAGAAGACTAGAAAGTAGCAGAAAAGTTGGATTTAAAGGCAGTTAGTTGTAAATTAACTTCACCACAAAGACAGGAAACCAGGTGTGAAGTAGCAGCATCCTTATGAGAGACTCAGGAGGCCATAATGAAAACTGAAGAGAGGAAATATTTTTTTGTCTTGTTTTTTCACTGGTTTTACAGCTAGTTAGTTATAATTTTCTTTTCTCTTTTCCCTTTAATGTATCATGAAGTCTCTTCCAGTGAGTAATAAAATAATATTTTCTACTTCTTTTTGTGCATTGCATTATTTGGGATTTCATTCATTCCTGGGAGAATCATTCCTGGAAGAGAGAGATTACTATTCTCATAATCTGTGTGTTATAATGTGTACTGCAATATCTTCTGTATGCAATACATTACTAAGATCAAATCATATACTTTTCTCATTGACACTTTTTCTCATACAGTATTGATAGAAGAAATAAAAATTTTTTGAAAGTAACAAAATATTTGTTTTTCCTCCATCTCCTCTTCCCTCTGCCAATGAAGAAGGAAACTCTGATCCAAATTTTTGTTCAGAAATAAGAAACTAAATTCCAAAATAGTTATGAAACTTACACAATCATGAAAGATAAAATTTACTCTCAAAATAGGAATTCCAAAGTTAAAACAGGTTTTTTGACTCCTCAAAAATCTTTCTTTTTAGAGGGAACAGTGAGCCTGTATCTACCAATCATGGCAAGGCTTTTCAAGGCTGGTATTATCAGATTGCAAAGGAGAAAAGAAGCCATTATGAAATGGGATACAGCAGTTCAGACTTCAGTTCTAATCAATCATATACAATAATCTAGATTTGTAGCCCTTCAGGAATATCATCCAGTGTAGGAAGCAGATAAAGTTAACTATTTATTTGTTACTCTGACATCTCTCTCTAAAATGTACCATGCTTGCAAAACCATGATCAACATTTTTCTTCTCGCATATTCAACACTGTGTTTTCTAAAGTTTTGATGCCAGCATTTCTCAATTCCATACCACCATAAAATTTGGTTCAGTTGAAACCCACTTAATAGGCTGTATCTTCAGGGGAAGGAAGGGGAAATGCTCCATGGAATTCAAACAAACACATTTCTTCCTCTTTTTAAAAGTGAACATTGTGAAATCCCATTCACACATATTCAACAGTTGCTTTTTTAAACATGCATCTTCTGTCTATTTATTTTTAGTGTTTTCTCAAAAGATGTCTGGAAAAACTGCTTATATTAAACACAGATGTCAGGGTGCCAATGTTGGAGAATCTGTCTGTGAAGAAATCAAAAACTACAAAGTTCATAAGGTTTGCAACACAGCTGAGCATAATATTGCAGCAATACATCTTTATTTGCAAATTTTTTTTTTCTTTTTGTTTTGACTCACATTTCACTTCTCATTTTGCTCTTGGAAAAAAAGAACAATAAGACAATATTGTGCATCCACCCAGAAAATAGATCCAACCCCAGAAGTCTCTTTTGCTTTGTGGTGTAGATGAATCTGGGTCGATGTAGTATTCTGATGACAATGAAAAATCACATTTTCTTGATAAGTTTCCATAGTTAATATAAAAAGGTAAACGATTCTTGCAGAAGTTTTGTTTCACAGCTAAATCTTCTGTAAATCCTTTGTGTATAAAGGCTTATAAGTTACATGCTTTATATAATTTCTTTACAGTGTTTAAAAATCCCAGTCAAGATCAAAATTCTCGATGTCAGATGTTACATAAACAACCATACAAAAAGATAAGATCATTACCCTGAAAACCTCTAACTATCTGGGTTTTTTTCTTATTCTGTGTGCTAATAATTTAAAGACAAATGAGTCATATTTTTTGAGTGGTGAGTATTGACTTATGCTCTGAAAGAATGGTTTATCAGCTTCCTGACAACTCAGTAAGTTGAGAAAAAAAATCATACTTTTGAGTGGAAAAGAAGAAGGAGGTCTATTTCTTTGTTCAGAGGAAAAACTTCATCCTACTTGAATATCCATTTGTGGTGATGTAATTATATTGTAAATATAATGGATACTAATAGTTAAAAGGCAGAAGGACACTGAAGTACTTTTACATGCTGCATATTGTTAAACCACCAAGTGATGAACATTTGATAATGGTGAAGGCATCATTTATGCCAAGCAAATCTCCTAAACTCTCATAAATGGAATATTTTGTGGGAGATTAGACTGCTTGTTTAAAAAAAATATTCATTTGAGTTCTTTGCCTACACTGCAGTATTTTAATTGAGCTAACCCAATCCCAATAGCCAGTTCATTATAGCACTCCTCCTCTCATTAAGCTAATGAAAAAAAAACCTCCCTGACTTGCGTAAAGTAAGGTCAAGCCTTAGGTGGACTGCATATCATTCAAATATGTAATTCTTTCCTCATTGCACTGAGCCTCATCAGACTTCTCAGTAGCTCATTACAGATCCAGGGAGCACTCATGCTTTAGAAATTTACATGCTGTGCAAGACAGCCAAGTCACCTCCACCTGTCCTGCTTCTGAGAAAGTTAAGAATCCTGCTCCCTCTCTTGAGCAATCAATCTTGAAAATTGACTTCAGTCTGATACAAGGCATGTTCTGTAACTAGAGTCACAAAAATTGTTCAAAGTTGTAGAAAGTGCCTGTTTGGAAGTAAAATATGTCTTTGAATTGGATTCTGATTGGAAGCTCTTTGAGTCCTGTTACCAGAGTTTTATAAGCAAACACAAAACTTTATTAATTACAAAGAAAACATTAAATAGCTGGAAGTTAGTCCATCATAGGATACAGTGGTTTTTTTGCAAGGCAGTCAAATCCTGACTTTACCTAACTTGACAGTAAGCCCTCATTTAAGTCTTTTCTCTTGTGCAGCATGACCCAAAATTAACATAATTTATGATAGAGACAGTGAGATATTAGCTACCATTAAGCACCTATCAAACCCATCTAACACGGTCATCCTAAGCTCATCACATAGTTAAATTTAAGCACAGAATCACAGAACGGTAGATGTTGGAAGGGATCTTTGGTGATCACGTCCAACCCCTCTGCCAAAGCAGGTCCACTTAGAGGAGGATGGGCAGGAATGCATTCAGGCAGATTTTGAATTTGTCCAGAGGAGACTCCACAACCTCTTTGGGCATCCTGGTCCAGTGCTCTGGCACTCTTAAAATAAAGAATTTTTTCCTCATATTCAGATTGAATTTCCTGTGTTCCAATTTGTGCCCGTTGCCTCTTGTCCTGTCACCAGGCTCCACTGAAAAGAGTCTGGTCTCATCCTCTTGACACCTGTCCTTTAGATGTTCATAAGCATTGATAAGAAAGCATTGATAAGATCCCCTCTCAGTCTTCACTCCTGGCTAAACAGACCCACGTCTCTCAGCCTTTCCCTCCTCTGGACTATATCCAGTAATTCCTTGTCTTTCTTGAACTGGGGGGCCTAGAACTGAACACAGTACTCCAGATGTAGCCTCACCAGGGCAGATTAGGGTGGGGGGGATGTCTTCACTCAGTCTGCTGGACACGCTCTTTTTAATGTACCCTAGGAGACCGCTGGCCTTCTTGGCCACATTCAGCACATTGCTGACCAACCTGTGGTCTACCAGGACTCCCAGGTATAATATGGACAATCATGTTCAGTATATAATCAAT
This sequence comes from Scolopax mira, assembly GCA_004320125.1. Taxonomy (NCBI): domain Eukaryota; kingdom Metazoa; phylum Chordata; class Aves; order Charadriiformes; family Scolopacidae; genus Scolopax; species Scolopax mira. The sequence goes on along the minus strand of BJBW01009646.1, from coordinate 21,968 downwards.
ACATGCTCCCTTACAATGTATTCCTTATCCCAATTCATTTAGCAGGTAACACTCACAGGAGAGTAACTGAACTGCAGCCTGAATTTGCACTGTCTGCATTGGAAGCATCGACAGCTGGCTCACATGTAATAGACATGTATGTTTTACATACCCACATTTCATCTGTCTGAATCTTACCACATTTATATCACTAAATTAGATCAGATTTTAAAACAGGTCCATCCCTTAGCAATTACATGGTAGATGAAAGTGGAAGTGGGTACAGAGCTCCACACATAGTTTCTATACGGAAGCGTACACATCCCATACCATAATTCCTCAATCACAGAAATATGAGCCTGAGACAAACCTGGTTATGAGTCTTTGGAATACATCAGCTAACCATGATTTCCATTTTCACTGTTATTTAACAAGCCAGATTAAAGCTATTGAGTTTGTTACATACCCTGCAACCCTGGCATTACATCAGTCTGAAAGGGAGACTGACTTGGGCCATGGAGTATTACGTATGATCTTGAGGAGTGTTAAAAGCAGAAGCCAGTACTAATAGAGTCACTTTAAGTTTCTTAGTTCTGTCATTAAATAAATACATGTCACAGTTCATGATGTCTTTGCTGAGCAGGTGGTAATATGAAAAGATATAGAAGTAGAGAATTCTTCACTAAGCTCCAGTATAACAGTTAATATGAAAAAGCTCTCTGATTTTAGAGGTACACTTCACCATCCCACATCTTCCTCATTACTGAAATTACTGGTGTATTGCTGCACCAATATAAAAGTTTTGGTCTTGCATAGATATCATTCATTTCTATACTGACTTGATAATTTTTTACCCACACAAATGAATATTGCATAAATTTTATTTTGGCTACTTTTTTGTAACCTCAGTCTCATGGATTTTACATACTCCTCATCATATTTCATAACTCTGTTGTTACTCTTCCCACACTTCACAAAGACATGGGTTTAAATTATTTTTTTTTTCATTTTTTTTAATTTATTTTTTCAGTAACTCTATTGACAAGGTACTTTCTGAAGGTGAGATTTCAGGTGGCAGTCAGTTTTGTGTTTTAAACCTCAATTGTCATCTGAGACTAGAAAAATTAGAGAATCTTTTCTTCTGCCTTTTTTTTTGGTACATTTTTTTTGATTAGACAAAAAGTTGTTGGGTCATTTTAAATCACAGAATCATAGAATATTTCAAATTGGAAGAGATCAATAAGGATCATTAATAGATTATTGCTTTAAAGAGTATGAAACTCCCATTTGCTGTTCCATTTGAAAGCCATGGGAAGAGGATTTTTATAAGGAAAATATGTAAATGGAAGACATTACTGTTTTCTTCTCTTGCCTAGAACAATACATCTTGGTATGGAGCATAAGGAAGATGATGTGCCTTTAAATATGTGCTGTAGAGCTTTGCCATATTTTTAAAAATGTTTTAACTTTACTTTCTTCCTTTTTTCCATACTATAAACATAAAGACAAGATCATAATGGCACATCATTATTATTGCTGTGATCACACATTACTTTTTGTAGTAGTACTGAATATTTTTTTTTTTGTACTTTTAACCTCCTGTAAATTATCCTCACTACAATGTGGATATTAATACCATTGAATATTTGTATTTGTGCAAAAAAACCCCAAAGAAAATATGATGCTATAGTCATAATGATTTTTAAACAGAGCTTCTTATCTAAATATCAGATTTATTTTCTTTAAGATTCCTTTGGGTGAAATTTGATTTTTATGTCCATGAATTATCTATTTTATTGAAATAATTTTAGCCAGATTTTTCATAAGCAAAACGTCTAGAGTATCTTTTTATTTTTTTTTTTTCCACACAAAAATGTATTTTGAGAACTAATAGGGAATATTCAGACATTCATAAATCTTTAAAAAATATCTTCCTTGGTATTTAAAACATCCAAAGAAAGGTACTCATTCTCTAAAAAAAGATTGCAAAAATCAGCTAACCTTGGGGATAAATATCACATCTCAGACACTTAAAAGAAAATGACCTATTCATTGAAAATTCAAAAACCTTGATCTGGAAAGCACCTTAGTTTTCTGCAAAGATACAGAATAGATGCAGGTGTTTAGGAGGTTGGAACTATTCTTTATTTTGCCTTTGTATTTTGCCTTTGCTCTTCCTTACGATGAGGGTGACAGAGCCCTGGAACAGGCTGTCCAGGGAGGTTGTGGAATCTCCTTCTTTGGAGATTTTCAAGACCCAGCTGGATGCAGTCCTGAGTAACATGCTCTAACATGCTCTAGCATGCTTCAGCAGGGGAGTTGGACTAGATGATCCCTTCCAACTCAAAAAAAAATTCGGTGAAATTCAGTGAAATTGCTGAGTCATACTGGTGAAGCTGCTGTGCTCTCTGGTGTGTCTGTGAGTCTTTCTGCTCCCATGATTTTTTCCAGTCTATCAGGAGCTCGAGGCCAGGAAGGTCAATTCTCAGTACTTCAATCAGGATTTCTAGGTAGTGCTATGGTAAAATACAACTTAATAACTAGGTTCCAGAGCTTTGGGCAGACCATTAGGCTGAAGGGTTATCTGCTGCAGCTGCAGGCTAGATGCTGTTGCAGGTGTGTCAATCCCTGGCCAGCCACCTCACCAGCCTTCATTCTCATCCCTGTTTGTGGGCTAGAACCTGGCCAAACCTTGGTCCTCCCCATCACTGCAGTTTTGCCAGGTATCTGCAGGGCTCTAGGCTGGCCCAGGTCACTGTCCATATCCCAGCCCTGATCCTTTTCTGGGTTCTGCATGACAAGGCTTGCCTGGGAAGGGCATGGTCCTGCTGGACCTATGGCTGCTCTTGGCTCCTATCTTACTTCTTCAGGGCAGCCATCCTTTGCGGCACCCCAAGACTCTTGGGTTTTTACAATCCCATCTTTACATAGAATTAGATGCCAAGTTGCTTTTAACAGCTTGGACGGAAGTATGTTGGAGAATGACAAAAACAATAGAAAACAGTGTTTTAATAAAGTGAACCTTAATCAGTGGTTGACTAGTCATGTTACATTTTCCATTATCATTTAATTTATGGCTTTAAATAAGCTATATGTCTTTGCTGCACTGTCAATACTGAAACACTAATGGAAATATGTCCCTTCTAGTCCAGTGAATATTATAACAACACCTAAAAAAGATTGTTCACTGCTGTCTTTTCAGCCACAAAGGAAGCATGATGGCCAAGCCAGGGTGCTGTCATATTCTTACCACAGACAGTCAAAGAGTTATTGATCTTAATGTTTTCATTCTGTATTTGTGACTGGCTTTTCTTTTGTATTCCATATTTTTATTATTATAATCATTATTATGGGGGCAGAAAAAGTAAGATCTACACAAAGAAACTGATAATGTTCAAAATGATTTCTCAGTCCCTAATGTTGACAATATCATGTTGTTTAAAAACATAAGATTGGAAGAAGTACCTCAGCAACTGAGTCCCGTCTTCTGTCATCATGGTAATGAAGCATTTAAGCTGTAAACGTCCTCCGAGCTTCTGATCTGCACACTGCTGTTGCCCCACATACTGCTGACTAAGGCCATACTAGCAAACTATAAAATTTATTGCAATATGCCAGATAAAGAGGAAAGACAAGAGCAAAGATTTTTCCAACAACAATAATGGGGGACTTAAGTGAAAAATCTAGATGATCTGAAGACATGGACTGACTACGATTCTGGAAAAATAAGGAGAAAAAAATCCAGGCTCCAACACTACCACGTAAGAAAAGCAAGAATATCTCTAACTACAGGTTCTGGTGTTTCAGAGGAAGGTAAAATAAATATAGGAAATATTGCTAAGATACATATTCAAATTAGAAAAAGATTCCTAAATGAGGCAGATGATTTGCAAAATTTATGAAGTAGGTGATTGGTATGGTAAGGGCAAAAAAACAAACATATACTTTCAGGAAAAAACAATTATTTTGTTTTTCAAACTCTTCTGGGAACACCAATGACATATTGCTTTAGCTTCCTGGTCAGGACTGTGCTTATATACACTTGCAGTGTCTTTTATCTGTGACTATAACTACCATCATCTTCAAAAGAGTGAGAAAATAAAACACAATATCTAGACACTGCAAGAATTTTTATAAAAATAAAGGGGTTTTTATGCATAATTTTGCAAAATTTTCTGTAAAAAAAGATAAGTGGCTATGTGTCTAAACATAGAGTGGTACTTTTATTTTTAATAGTTCTTTGTTAATTTAATATTTTACATTTTTTTATACATCACAGTGTAATTTAAAAAAAAAAAAAGAAAACAAAGAAAACATCCTTATCTTTCCAGAAAGGAAAATGATGCGAAGAACAAGTAGCTGGCTTCTCCAAAGCCATGCAAGGAATTAAAAGAGAGTACTAGAAGATATTTTAGCTTGTATAGAATGAATTATGAACATGACAAATTGTACTTTCTTTTCAAAAGAAAATGGAAGAAAAGCAGTCCTCCAAACCATATTGACCCTGCACAGCAGCAGCTATGTTCTGCAAACACTGCACGTACAAACTGATAACCCCAACTCTGAGCCAGGAGACACACCGTGCTCTCAGAAGGGGATAACAGGGACACCTTCTATGTGTCTGAAATCATAGTCCAACAGACATCTCATATTGCGATCCCTTTATGAATCCTGCTCACGCATGAATGGAATACATTTACATTCTAAGTTATGGATTAATCAAGAATCCTTCTGCCTGCATTCTGAGCCCAAAATTGTATGGAGCTTGCACTTGGCTCCTACTAATAAATCTGAATTCCAGTTGAATTAATCAACTCTTTTTCAGTACACTGCTACGGTGGTACATGGTTCTTTTTCATCTTAGTGGGCAATGCAAATAGCAAAAATGAACTCCTATATGCCAGCAATATACAGTGACAATGCAACCTTACATTCATGGGACACTTTAAATTGCCTGCAAAAAGATGTAATTTTCCTGATAAAAAATGTTTAACTTGTAAAATCACAGACTGTGTTTATAAATTTCTATTTTTAAATTATTTTCAAGCCTGGTCTTGTCAGAATGTTCCTAATTAATAAAACAACTGATCTTCCAAGACCACCTAGGAAGAGCACCTAAAGTAAATTACCACTTAAGTGAAAAAGAAACTATGGCTCAACACATAGTGTAAAGTTAAGAACGTCTTTATTCAATAAAGCTGGAAAAATATACATACTAAAGTATTTTAACTAAGATCACTAACTAGGAATTAACCTCCCAGCAGTAAACTTGATAGAGTCTGGCAGGTTTACTTTTTACTTTCAGTTTTCATAATTTGATCTGAATTTCTTTACAACAGGAATAGGTTTGCCCAGTCTAGTAGCCTTATTTTCTGTAAGCAAATTTCTTTATGGTGGTAATTTTTAACACCATAATCTCCTGGAAATACATAAGAGGAAAATCAAAGGCTTCTCCTTCAAGACTTGGTTTGTCAAAGCATTACATTCTAAAGAGTTCACAATTTTATCATGTCAGAGATTTATTCCATGAACAAGGCAAATTACAGTTATCCCTAGACATGGTGTCATGATTTGCAGGACTGATCTGCATTATTGATTAACCCCAACAGATAGTATGAGACTTTATCGTTGCACATGAGAGAAAGGAAAAAAATACAGGTCAAAGTATAACTTACCTTTTGGAAACAGGTTTTAAACACTTCTCTTAGCTTTTTTGACATCAACATTTTATTATTTTTATTGGAATGAAGTGCCCTACTTCTGGATGCAGTCAGATGCAGTAATGTGACAGACATCTTTGAGCAGTTCTCAATAGAAATGTAATTATTAATTGGAAAGATACAGCTAAGAACCCATTTTCTGTCTGCTTTAAAAAAGTCGATGTAAATAAGAAAGCAAAACCACATGTAAAAATACAGAAAAAAGTCATAATAACTTATTATAATTAGATTATGTTCAAATCTGGAGTAGGAACCTCTACTATGCAGACAGAAAAATAAGGATGCAAGAATGTCTTTCCTTACCTGTGTATATTCAGTTTCCTCTTATTGATTCCTCTTTTTATTTATTTTAAATATGCTATTATTGTATTTGTTCTTGTCATGTCTAGGAAATTGTGAAGTCATAATACTATATTTTTGTTAGTCTTACCTGTAAGCCGTATGTTTGGAATGCTAGGAGGAGGTAGCTTTCTGCCCTTGTAGATTAACTCTGATCAGCCCTGCTAACATTCACTTTAAGGGTCTCTCCTCAATCGTTCTTACCGTGCTCTAGTTCATAAACCGGAAATTATGTATGTTCTGATAGCACATTTTATAGTAGTTTACCTCCTTGTATCCACCTATGAAAAGTCACAGAAGCAGAGGAATTGCTATATAATAAATCAGCCAGATTATACAGATGTTGCCAGTTTCTTTTAAGGTGAACAGAAAAAGGTGTATGTTTTGTTTCACGGATAATCATATATCATGATTATCACATAACACATATGATGAGCCCATAATTTGTTTAATAATTTTCATGTTCCTTAGATTAGAAAGGCTGTAACATACTCATTATCCTGAGCTCTTGTTAGCTAAGATAGTGCTGAAGTGAGAGTGAGTAACATTTACTGAGTAGACAGGTGATATGCAGTACTATACCTTTCACTCAGTTTGTGATACAGCAGATGGTGTTGCTCACTGTATGATCTGCTCTAAGGTTGCACCTGCATTCTTCACCTAGAGATTCAGAAATATTTCCTGTCAAAGAGTACACAGTTTCTTTCCAAGAAACACCTGTTTTAGCTGTTAAATCAGTCAGTAAATTGCATTCTGTCAAACGTGACCTTGAAACATTTCTTAGGGTAGCCACACTTTTTCCTTCCATCTTCCAGGATATGCTATAAAACAGCCTGGGTGTTCATGCACTGTTCTTGACACACGCATTTGACACATTCTGAATGGACCTTCATTGATGATGTTGTCTGCAACAAGCAGTCAAGGAATTACAAAAGAGCTTCATTCTTCATTTCATTGTGCTGTTTCACTCAAATAAGAATGTAGTGGCGCTCTAGCTGGATGACACCGTTTATGCATTTTCGAGAACATCCAATTCTTTGCTCCCACAGCAAGGCAGCAAGCACAAGAACTATAGGTATATGTAAGCTAGTGGAGGATCTGAACCTATCCAGGCTCTAGTCTCCCTTTATAAGCCTGGTAAAGCCATTTGGAATACAAGGAATTACTTTTTTATCAATATTGGCAAAATCACATATCCAAGGAAAATGAACCAAGAAATTGTCATAAATTCAATACCTGTCCTTTTGCAGGGTTTGGTTTTAATTTTCTTCAAGACAATATTGATCTAGAAATGGTTGTAGAAGCAGAAAATGGATCTAATTAGAGCTGAAAGTCTTTCTAAGTTGTTACCAGTGCACAGCCATTGGCATACAAGTCTTTCTTTGTACTCAGCTTGGCAATGCTAGAGCTGGTGTGCAGTACGGAGAGATTAAAACATTCCTGTATGGAAAAGTCCAGAGTTCAATCCAATGAGATGTGTTGTCTAATACTAATGCTAACACTAATAGCATTGCCAGCATGACTGTCTTGGGTGGTTCTATATTTGGTTCCTGTTACATACAGGGAACCACAGAGACTAAATTCTTTTGAGTCTATCACAAATCCTCATCTGTAGAAGGCAAATAGTAGAATTCTTTCCATCAGGCCATCAAGAAATTTACTATTCTGGAAGTTTACCTGTGTTGCTTAAGGCTTTTGGATTTGGTGAGCAGTGAAAACCTTGGTATGCCTAAACTCCTTGTTATGACTTGAAAAGCATATTTCTATGATATGTATCAGCATCAGACAAGGAAAATCTGAGATTTTAATTACCACAGGAAACCAATTGTCATTTAGCAATCTACTACTGTAAACTATTATTAGGACTTTAATATCTAATAAGGATTTTCAATTTGTTTATATTTGTGAAGTAATCTTTGTGCCCCAAAGTAAACAAATAAATAGAATAGAATAGAATAGGTGGTGCAACCTCTTACTTGGAGAATTTCAACTCACTTTGCAACATTCAGGAAATACATTATCTGCACACTTTCTCTTATCGCCTTCTGTGTTTGCTGTCTTTTGTCGACCTCACATATTCCTCCAGAGCTTTACTGAGGTAACAACACACTCCATGAGTTAAACGGTCCAATACACCAGCAACAGCTCTTTTTACATTGATGATGTTGCAAGTGATGAGCTCAGCTCTTTCTTATGCTTACATACTTCCATAAACAATATGTCAACTGAATTTCATACTAGTTAGATAAAAAAATACTAGTAAAAATAATCATGATTCTCAAACGATTTCCTTTTTGGCATAAGTGATCAGTATTATTTATTACAGGTTTGAGCATTACCCACTAAACCATTTAGTCACAATATTTTTGACACCTATGACAGAAGTAGTCAGGCGTTAAATGTGAAGCTCTCTTACTGTAATGCCTGGAGGTAACTAATCAATGTGGCAAAGATCTTCTGGCTGCAGAAGATGTATATCTCACCTTCCAGTGATTAGTTTGTCAAAGCCACAAAATCTATGAATACACTTATTTAATCTGTCAAAAGGATATAGTAGAGCCTGAAAAGTTATCATCAAACCTGATGTAGCAGAAAATTTCTAACTATTGATTAGATTCAGACATTCATTTTAATCTGAACATGTACTTTGGTGCATCAATAGGTTGAGTAGCTTATGAGTGCAAAGAAATAATATTGGAATCTTGAGTCAGCAATTTAATATGTCCCTGAGTGCCTCAAATTATTTTCCCCTGGAATGATTTTTAAAGAGAAAGGAGTATTAGTGTAAGTACAGAATAATAAACTGTTCATCTGTACCATCTCTCCCCTTTTTTGGTCCAAGTCCTGTATGATGTACCAGGTACAGGCCGGTATACCAGGTCCTATATTCATTATTTCTGAAACAAAATTAAACAAAAGTAAGAATCTAAACTCACTCATCCATTAAAAACTCTCTAGTGTCAGAATGACCTGAGGAGTGGGAGAGGTCAAAAAAAAAAAGAGAGAGAAAGCAAATTAAAGTGAGATTTATCTAAATCTGCTGTCACTTCTGTCAAGAGAAGCTTAAATTTAAAAAAAAGTTAAAAATTATACTCTCAACTCCCTGAAACAGCTATCTAAATAACATCCTTGGAGTATTTTATTCTGAAAGGATGAAATCTTTTCTATGGCAAATATTTTTCTAAACAGCGGAATAATGGACATACTGAGTTCACATGTTCATTTTGCATGTCATGATTGTAATGTTGGACTTATTGTATTCCTTGTTGATCATATTATTAATAGGATTTTTGGCTATTTGTTGGGTAAAATGTTCAATTTTGTTTTTACTTTATTTGCAATACCATGTATTTGTGATGCAGCTTCCAGGAAATTGGGCAGTAGTAAAAGACTGTGGAGGCAACCGGAGGCATTTTGACATAGCCTGTTTGTGTTTTTCACTGTTGTTTCTGTGAACATGGACTGAGTATCTCCACACACCCTTGAATGACAAAATAAATGCTAATGCTAATGCTGTTCCCTACATTTGTTTGAAGACCCTGTAGTCTGTTAACTCCCTCTCAACGGAGTCTGGCAGTTATAATTTTGTACCCTAGACGGATTGAAACATAGATGTTTGTTTATATATTTTGGGGAACAAATCCTTATAAAGCAGCTGGTGGCTGAACAGTAAGATAAACCACAGGCAGAGGTAGTTGTTTAGAGTAACATCTGCACTAGCATATGCCAAAAGGGCTTAAAAAAAAGAATTCATTTCAGCATATTGTTTAGTCTAATAATGCCAGCAAAGGGACATTATTAAATGGAGAGAATATGGATTTTAGGGACAATGAGTTCAAGAGAACTATCAGACTGAGAATCTAAACATATTTAGGTCAAGGTTGGATTACAAATTCAGAAACTTCTCCTTAATAGAGTATTTCCCTATTGATTCCTTTCCTTCTGACTCCTACTGAGTCTGCATCTGTTCCTTCTCTAAGTAGACAAAACATGGAATAGATGCAAATATGATGCAGTTTGTTGATTAAATTCTTGGCTGTGTCTATCTGTTGGAAGCCTCGCCATCAGGCAGTCAATTTAATCAAACAATAATCTTCGGTCAACGGTGATCTTTTATAAAAAATATATCCATCGCGCCTTCTGTGTCCTGTATTTCTTGAAGATGTTTCTCTTCATGGGTTTTAACGCAATTGTCTAAAAATGATAATTAAGAGGATTATTTGAAATAACAAACAGTACCACATGTAACTTTTTTGTCCCGTCCCAAGATAATATAACTCTTCTTTGGGAACAGTTAACGTCCCTCTGGTGTGGGCCAGAATAGTATTCATTACATTTCTGACATTGCCTATGGCTATGAAAAAGTGTGAACAAATCAGTTTCTTTGACAGTTCAGTGTTTCATTCTGAGCATTAATATTTTTAGTTGAGTTAACCTAAGTCTCTTGGTTTAGGCTCTGCTATGCCCACAATTAAATGGGGAGGGAGGCAGAGAAGTTTCCTACTATTCTCTTTCCACTAAGAACTTCTCTAATCTTAGATAATATAGTACTTTAACTTTCATAAAAAATTGTAGGCAAGTTCATGTTAAGAAAGAATGAAAAATTAAGAACTGTTAGTATGCCTTCATTAGAGGTAAGCAAAACTGTTTCCCACAGTAGTAATGACAAGACTAATGACAAGGAAAAAGAATAAGTATGAATTTAAAACCAAGCACTTTTGTTTCTATTGTTATTTTGAGGGCTCCCATCCTCTGGAAGGTCTTTCACCTGTAGTGAAAGACTGACTAATTTTCTCCTTCCTGAGACTGAATAGGTCAAACCTAAATTTTGAACTCTCTTGCGGTCCCATTAGGCATAATATTTGACTACCTAACCTTTCTTAAAAACCCCTCAACAGTGAGGCTTCACAATGTGCCCCGGGCAATCTATTCTAATATTTCATGAGCTGCTAGGTGCTTTTGCTAATAGGCAGCTTTGACTAAATTTGCTATAATTTAGATCATTGCTTTTTGTCCTATAGACACTGATATAGACAGCAACATTTCTATTGTTCAGCACATCTTGAACCTGAACACTGCTGTCACATCACACATTGGTCTTTTCATCTTTAATTTAAACTTTCCTGTTTCATTCCATTTTTCCTGTAGGTCAGGTTTTCTACACCTCTCTGGAATCTCTCCAATAGTTTCCGAAGGTTCTTGAAGGGCTGCCAAAACCCAGAGAACTACTCAACTAAGGTCTTGTCAGTGCAGAGCGGAGCAAAAAGATCATTTGTCTGTATAATATCTGCACTTTCCACAGCAACATGACATTGGTGACTCATATTCTTCTTATGATCCACCGTAACCTGTAGGTCTTTTTCTAAAGGACTGACATCAGTATAGTTCAATTTTTAGACCAGTGTTTTTTCCAGTGTAACTGATTATACATGCGTGAGTGCAGAACACTGTGTTCTCTGTATTGAATTATATCCTTTTCACATTAATTTGCCAAGATCACGTTAAAGTCTGTGTACATAATCCTGGCAGTCCTCCCAACCTTGGTATGATCTCCAGATTTAATAATAACATTCTCTATCAGCCAGATATTAATGAATTTATTAATTAGAGCTAGGACAAGTCCTGAAGAAACCAGGTTGGTACGCCCTTCAGTATGAAAATGAAAACATATTCTCTGAACATACTTTTACTCTATCCACAAGGCTTCTTGTACTGCAATAGAGTAAATCTAATGGGTTCAACCTCTGCTTTTCTTTAACTCATGCCCTCAAAATTCTGTTGTTACGCAGTTGGTTTCACTAGGCTATCCACTAAGCTACCTCAGGCAATTGCTATTTTCAATAAAATTCATGTCAGAATACAATTTTCCAAGCATTTAAACCTGGGCCTTTTTTAACTATACTACAATATTTAATTCCAAAAACCACCTCAAAATGTTATCTTTTTTAAAAGCTGCCTTACAGAAAAGGAAATAAATTTAATTTCCCTTTTTCTCAAGAACAGTAAAAAAAATTATATTCATCTATTTCTTCCTTTTGTGTGTATGCAAGTGATATTTAGAATAAAAAGTACTTATAACCATAGTTATATGACTGTGCTAATACCATCAGACAGCAGATCTCCAGAGACTATAGGTCCAAAATAAGACATTGTCTGCAAGAAGTGTAAAAAGTGCACAGCAGTAAACCTATTATTCTTGACAAAAGGTATTAAGGGAAAATTGTTACACAATGTACTTCATTAAGTTCCAAATGGTATTTGTAACTTCTATTGTGTAAGAAGGATTTTTTAAGCCATAAAACATTGCATGCCTCACTCCATCTTCACTCATTTTATAAACATACTCAAATAGAAGTATTCGTGCCCTGGTTAAATTCCATTATCACCTCTTTTCCTCTAGATGTGGAACTATGCCTTTTGAAAAAATCAAGGACTTTGCAAAATTCATGTAGCATATTAAAACCTTACTAGGGGTAAGGAAAACAAATATATCTGAAGTAGAAGGAATGCATGTTTAAAAATTAACTCTGAACACAATTCTTTAGATTAAAACTTTCTTACTTTACCAGAGCTGTTGTAGGGCCATGAAAGTGTAGAATAAACAAAGAATCACCTAGCTAAATTTAAAAACAGAAGTTCTTTCTTCATAGTGAGGACTTAAATCTGTTGTATTAGTGCAGATAATAATAGAATTTAAAATAATTTAGGCTGCTTTGAATGTTATCCTTGTCAACCTGTTACAGGTTACAAGAGATAACAGGCAGACCAAGTTGCTCAGGGCACTGTCCAGACAAGTTTTGAAAATTTTCAAGGATGGATATCCCACAACCCATCCAGAAATCTGTTGCAGGGTCTTACCAACTTCATTATAAAGATTTTTTTCTTATATCTAATGCTAGTTCACCTTATTGCAGTCTGTGTTCATTGCCTCCTACTGTGTTTCATTTCCACTTTTGCTTGTGAGCCTCCAAAAAGCATCTCATACTGTCTTCCCTATAACCACCCACAAGGTTGTTGAAGACAGCAAATGGATTTCCCCTTGTCTTCTTGTGCCTTCTCTCAACTTCTTCTACATTGTGCAACTTCTCCACCTACAACATTTCAGCCTGCCTTTCAACAGACTGCTGTTTTTGTTCTTGATCCCAGTGAAGCAAAAGAGAGTCAGTAAAGCTCTGCTTTTGTGGAATCATGACCATAAACTGGAGAACCATTTCAGAAGAGACATTTAACAATCCATTAATAAATATTATGGGACAGATTTTCTAGTTTTCTTGCATCTAGCAAAGTCTGAGTCCCTGTGTCTGTTTTGCACACTTGTATTCTCCAGTTGGCTGAGGTCTAAATCTGTTCCTAGCTTAGCACAATATACAGAAGGGATTGCTGATAACTGCTGATAACTAATAAGTTTTGTCTTGGTTTGTTTGTTTTTTCCTTTAAAACTAAACTATACTTCATAGGCCTGACTGTATTTCAGCAACCTATAGGACTATTGACATCCTTTAAAAAGATCCCAAGGTTACATGTAGACCAGATTTTCAAAGCTATTCAGACATTTAGAGGGGCATATTTAATTTTCTAGTCTTTACCAAGCTGCCTACAGTCTTTGAAGAGTAGGAAATTCTAGTAGGTACTAGTATCTGATTATTTAGGCAATTACATGCTTTGGCACCAATTTCATTGACCTTAAATCTATTAGTACTTCTTAATGACAAGTACATGAAGCATTAGATCTAAATAGCACCATAATGGTTTAAATGTAATAACATTTTTATTTTACCTTTTGAAAAATACATTACTACTTTTTTTTTCTTTTTTTTTGGTGTTGGTGAGAAAAAACATCTTCAAGGCTTTACATCTAAAGGAAATGTTCTTTTCCTAAAACAAGGACCACTTTACATTAGGTCTATGTACAGTTGGTGAAAGAAAATATGTTTAATGACTGCGATTTGGCATTCCTGCTTGATAAAGAATTTATTTTCTAAAATATTTTCTTCATGAGTTATCTGCTATTAGTCACAGTTCACTGTCTTGTTGATCTAGTGAGCAAACGTATCTTCTGCAGAGCTGGAAAACCTGAAGTGTACTTCTCCTCTCCTCTCCTCTCCTCTCCTCTCCTCTCCTCTCCTCTCCTCTCCTCTCCTCTCCTCTCCTTTCCTTTATAATGCTTATCATTTGTGAGGCTAATTTTGCACTGGATCAAAAATGCAAGTACTTCCCAACAAAACTAAGTTGTGAGTCAGCTCAATCTTGGACTTTGATATGGATCATGTTCTAACGCTTTATAATTATTTTATTGTATTCAAAATAAGTAGCCACCAGAGAAAAGATACTATTCTGAGGAAATAAACAAAGCAATTAGATATAATAAGGAAATGCCATTGGTTGAGGTTTGTACTTTTTTTTTAACTTCTATTTCAGTGAAATGTAAAATGTTATTTATTTTAGTTTTAATTTAAAATATAGAAGTTGGACAGATTAATACATCTTTGTAATAAAATATAAGGAGATTATTGCCATGTGAGTTCAAGATTTTTGCTTTCCTTTAAATTATTGTGGTATATAGCTTCAGGTTTGATAGCCTGAGCTGGTGTTCTTGCAGCTTTTTATGTTGCTCAATGATATTTTTGGTTTGTTTTTAAATTTTAAATAATTTTTAAATAAATAATTTTTTTAAATAAATAAATTTTAAATAAATAATTTTAAAAAAAGGAAAGTAATGTAATTTTGTCCTCTTAAATAAATTTTTGTCTTTCCTTCACCTATTTCTCTCCCTGGTCAATTATAAAAATCGTAATTTTTTTGCTGTACAGTTTAAATTAATGAGTGATTCAATACTTATATGACATTTATAATGCTTTTTTTTGGCTTGATATTGACATAACTAGTACAAGGTTTCTATATTTGTGACTCAGAAAAACTGAAAAGTTTCATTTCCATTACTACTATTAAGAAGAAAAAAAATGTAAAAGTTATAAAATTAAAATATTCAATTGCCATACTCTTGTTGCTAACTCATGGAAGAAGTATCCTTGTGAAGAGAACAGAGAAAACGAGAGGCCATTGCATGTTATACAGGTTTAAACTGAGAAAAAACCAAAGATACTAGAACTGATGCTACTTTTATCTAAAACCAGATTTCAGAAAAAATATGTTTTGTTGTTCTTGTACTTTTTTTACTTTTTGAATCACTACAAAGCACTACTTTGGAAGACTTAAATTAGGCTATCTAGATAAGCAAGTGAAGGAAAAGATGGCTAAGTATCAAAATTGTTTGTCATAATATTTGAATTCTTTATTTCTTCTGGTTTGGCATATTGAAAATTTCTTTTTTGAAATTTAAGATAAAAGCAGAGGGAGAAATTGATACAAATATAGAATGTAAATATCTTTGCACAAGTTTAAGTCTGTCTCAACAGACAAATTACTTATAGTACTCGAATTTGGTTTAGTTAATTGTTAACAATACAAAGGAGAATGACAAATAAAAATTAACCAACCAAATGTTATGCTAGAAAAGGTTTCAACATAACAACAACCACCACCTCCTTCCTCAAAACAGAGAAGATACCATTATGTTTTAGTTTCCTGAGCAATTAAAACAAACTTTCATCTTATAATAGGTCCTCAGAAACATTTTTACTCAGACATTACATTTTAGAAGATTGTTAAAAGTTCTGCTAAACTCCTATTACAACAGTGTGCCTTTCGTATTAGTGTGCATCTGCTTCTATTTCTCATGTACTTCAAGGAAAATAATTTCCATGAAATCTTCATGTGGTAAATGCAACAAACTTTTCCATTGTCAAACCACATCAAAACTTTGTCAAGTATTGCTATATTTTATTTAATCAGAATATTCTAAGCAAACATCCATTGGAGTTTATAAGGGGTGGCAATGGACTGACTGAATAGGAAAGATCAACTGCCTTGACAGAGCAGTCAAGGCAGAAGTTGTAGGAAGTAAACATAATCATCAAATCAAAGAAGATTTTACTTAGGGAAAATAAATTTAATTTATTGTCAACTAGAATAGCTTTAGTTAGTGAAAAACAAAGACAAACATTAAAATATCACTTTTCCACCCCTCTCTCCAGGGTCCCCTTCAGTCCTTCACTGCAAACGTATCAGCTTAGGCCCAGAGGTGCAGGGAGGACCAGCACAGGGAGAGGGCTCATCTGTGTCCTGCAATGGGTCTGTTTTGGAGTCAGCTGGAACCAACTGGGTCCAGTATGTGGCAGTCCCTGGTCTTTTCTCACAGAGGCCATGCCTTCAGCCCTTCCCTGCAGCTGACACATTGAGACCTGCACTCATACACTTATTGTTTTTACTTTACATCATATTGTATTTTATACTATTTCACTTTTTTTTTCCTAGAAATTTTTTGTTATAGTAATACTATGCCATCAACACAAAAATAATAGTGAGGATGAGTGTGGTTCAATGCTAGAAAACAAATGATTTTCAGACTTTGGAAGAAATACACTTCTAATCATGACAGTGAAATTATTTATATAATATAGAAATACTTGATACATGTCAGAAAAAATCCTTTTTCAATAATTTCACTGATCTATATTACAACTCCTGAAGAGTACAACCAGAACTGTTATATTAAAATGCAGATAAATCTGCATTACTATTGTGAAAAGTAAAAGCTTTGTGTGTATGTATGCATTTATACGTGAGTCTGTTAAAAGGGGTTTCTTTTAGTGATTTCACTAAATGATGTTTCAGAGTTTTACTAATATTTTGTTTTAATCTTAGCATGAAAATTTAAGGATGAGTTTTGGTTTTTTTCACATCAGCTCACCTGCCGACTCAAGTCACTGTCTACACGCATGGGACTAAACCAGTCTATTGAGTAATCTTCCCTGGTTCTCTGATCTTATTTCAGCTCTTACACTCAATGGATTTAATTTGATTTTAGGGTTGATTGCCAGTGCTCTATCATTTTAGCTGTTCAAGGGAATACCTCAAGAAAAATGTTGACAAGGTCATTTCCATAGTTTCCATGCAATCATATTGCCCTACATGATAAAGTCTCAAATACTAAATGTGGACTTGATAGTAACTATATTCCTTTGTCTCTGAGACAGACAATGAGATAGGACAATAATAAAGAGGTTAGTTTGCCTTCAAAATATCTTGAAAGGTTTTAATTGTCTATTTGATGGGATTTTCTAGAAAACTGAAAGAAAAACATTCTGCGGTATCTGTAATTACAGTAGCAGACTCTTTGGAAAGGTTTAATTCTATAGTGGTGGAGCATTTCAAATTATCTTTGAGAAAAAATTACACAGCAAATAAAGTAATATGCAACAGCAAAGGAAAATGATCATGTATCTTCTTAGCTTTGGTGTTTTAAGGGATTTTTTTGTGGTTTGTGTATTTTGGGGGTTACTTTTCTTTTCCGAAAGATACTGGCATTATAGAGGATTCCAAATTTGTTTGCTACATAAACATAATTCCCTGATATGATTCCTGGAAACACAGCAGGTATTTAACAAAAAGTTTAAGGCTTGACGATTGTGCCAGAAGGAAGCCGTCCTTCATCCTTCATCCAAGTTCTGGAAGAGAAATTCTAGACTGAGACATGCTCATAGATGCTTGGTTTTGTGCTCAATAATCAAATGATGAAGTGGTGGGTGGGTAAACAAGCTAAGGGCCTAGAGTTATGTGAACAGAAAGGACATCGGTATCAACCAAAAAAAGCTGGAGCAGAATCATCTCAAATGTAGGCATGTAAATAAGGAAGTGGCTAGGAGGCAGCCTTATTGTCATTCCTAGAAAAGGTCCCTGAAGATGAGAATAGAGGTAGCTTCATATAAAAGGATGAGTCTGTTTTACTTAGTCATCAGTCTCTGATAATATAAAATAAAACTATTTTCAATGACAATATTTAAAATAAATTTTAAATATAAAAGAAATCTTTTTCTTTTTTTACATAATGTTTGCTTCTTTTGCCTCCTCTGTACTTTGCTAAGACTTTTCAGAAAACTAAAGAACAAATAAATGGTTTAGCTCTGATACAAGTTTACTGCATAAAAATTTAATGGTTTGGTTATGTGCAAACTGCCTCCCATATTGGATTCTTGGGAAAATTAAAAGGTTTTCAGCTGTTAATCTGATGGATGCAATGAATTATAACCAAAAATAACCATCATGCAGTGTATCAAGTATTTGTCTCAAAGATGCAAGAGGAAAAGTTATTACAGCAGGTCTTCACAATGTAGTTTGAACACATTAGGAAAAAAAAGTGAGAAAATTGTTAGCTTCTTCTGACCTATAGGAATTTGGTCTGTTTACTCCATTAGGCAAGTCTTTTATCTATCTGGTTCTTGTATCTATCTGGATGTATTATTCTGTCCAACCTATTTTACCCAATCCATAAAAATAAAATATTAAAACATATTTGATCATCATAGTCTTATTAAGAGACAAGACTGATGACAAGTATCCCTATTGATACCCTCAATATGGGGAATGAGTTCCATCTGTAGAAAGCAGATAGGTTTGTAAACCTATATAAACTTTGTATTAAGATAAGCTTTTGAAAAGCTCATAATAACCTCAGTGTTGTCTTAAAGGCAACATTTCATTAAAATGCACCCACCACTTCATCACCTGATTATTGAGGAAGTTCGACCTCCACATCATTCCTAGTTTAAAGTTCTTCCTAGTAGGTCAGGTGGCCTGTTGGCAAAGATAACTTTTTTCCGCTTAGGTGGATACTACATTTCCTAGAAGATATTGATCCTTACAGAGGTTTCTGTGGTCCTAGTAAGAAACACCTTCCTGTCTGATGCCAGCTACACAAACATTTACCCAAGGTCTCCATACAGTTACAGTGCTATGAACAAATTGGAATTACAGAGACATGGTGGGATAACTCACACACTGCTGAGTCTGATCTTGGTTACACTTACCATGCCTGATAGTGAATCCACACACATGGGCTTACATTCCAGTCTGGTCTCAGCCTATCCCATTCCCACTAAAGTCTCTGACGACATAGGCTGTGGCTACCTCTGGCTGCATCCCTGGAATGGTGGTGGGATGGGCTCTGGGTGGTGAGGCCCCGCCCTGGTAGTCACCTTGAGCAGCCCCCACTGCTTCCATCCCCTCATCACCAGGGTGTCACAAGCCCCTGTGATACCTTGATAGTACTCCACATAGAAGTCTGTGACAAGTTGAAACATTAGGGATCTGCACTGGGACTTGTCCATTTTAATGTCTTTATTGATGACCTGGAAGATGTGAAAAAGTGCACTCTTGTCACATTTGCAGATGACTCCAAGTTGGGTAACCTGGTAATTACACTTGACACTTGGTCAAACGGGTTCTCATGAAATTCAACAAATACAAATTATGAGTCCCTGTTGGGTCCCAATAGGCAAAGAAGAGCCCCTGCAATGACTCTTACTTGAGACCAAGGAACTGGGGAGCAGGTCTGTGGGAAAGATCCTGGAATGGTGATTCGTAGTGAGCCAAATGTGAACCCATGATGTTCCCTAAAAACAAAGGTGGTGACCAGCTCTTGGGATATAAGAACAGGGGCACATTCCATAGATTGAATTACAGGATTGTCAACCCTCTACATTGTATTTGTTAGATCACATTTTGAGACTACATGAAGTTTTTGCCCCCAGAGCAGCAAAGACATGGGAAAATGGTGGGGAGCTCAGTGGAGGGCACACAAGGTAGGGGAGGGGAGGGACTGGCAGAGCTGACTTGAGTTAGGCTGGAGAAGGGTTGGCTTCAGTACACCAACAGACTACCATCACCTTTGAGAGGTTATCAAGGAGATGAAGGTTATCTTTTCATAGTGGTGCAGGGCTGAAGGGTGGGAGACAATGAGTGAAGGAGAGGTTGAGGCTGAGCATAAGGTAAAACTGTTTCACCACCAGGACAGTGAGCTAGTGGAGCATGTTCCCTTGATAGGCTGTACCACCTCTACCCTTGCTGAGTTTCAAGCCCTAACTAGACCAAGCTGTCCAAAGCTGACCCTGCTTTGGGGAGGGCGTTGGACTAGAGACCTTCTGAGGTTCCTCCCAGACTGAGTTATATTGTGATATGGTAATTCTAAGTACAGCAATATGTTGAAGAGAAAGTGGTGTATTTTCTCCTTGCTTACAAGTTTATATAATTCATATAGAATTTACACCTTTTTCATATTGGGCAAAGTAATTTTCATTCAATGCAAGAGAAGATTAGAAATCAATATTTTGGCTACCAGAGGGCATAATCTTCTTTACGTTATTACTGCTATTCACTATATTTACTTGTCATTCAAACCTTTGTAATGAAAACCATTCGTTCAAATATTTTCTGGAAGCATTTTTTATGTTCACCATGCTTTGGAAAATAAAACTCTCTTAACAGCAACATCAAGAAAATCTAAAAAACAGTGACTTTTAAATATTACAGCAATTTTGAAGACAAAAGATTTGTTTGTATTATGTCATTTCCCATCCAGCACAATATGTGCCTTCATTACAAATATACTCATTGGGTTGTGCTGAAAATATTCCCAACCTAAGTCAAAATTAGATCCAAATGAGATCTCTTGGGTGTAGTAAGAATTGGAATGAAGGCCCCCAGCTATAAGGAATATGTATAACAATATCCTGACAATAATATTCACCCCAGAAAGTGCTAAGAATTTGGGTTTATTATGCCTCATTGGGTTATAGTAGGGGACAGAAGAGAATATATCAGAAATGAAGGCAAAGCTGGAACAGAGACTAAAAAGCCACTGAAAAGGGAAAATATGTGTTCCAACAAACCATTCACTGTGCAATATTAACTGTTAGGTAATAATGTTAAAATGGCAAAAAGTCCTTAATGGGTACAGCTAAACCAAAATTCAGCTTAGCACATCAATGTAAATTTCTTCATATCAGAGATTTTTGTACCCTTACAGGCTATTACCCTAAAAATACTGTCTCCCACTACACAATCTCAATAAATAAAATGCATGACTGAAAACAAAATGTGGAAAATCTTGAACAAATCCCCAGGTAAATTATTATTAATGAACTTGAGAACCAGATGGAAATATGTACGTTGAAAATCAATAATACACAATGAAAAGTCACACACAGAATAACTTTTTCTTGTTGGGAGGAACTGATTGAAAAAAGTTAGTAATTGTGACAGGTGATCACAAGGGAATTATATATTCCCATGACAATAAAAGCCCAAAAAAGGTAATTCTGAAGAAGTGACAGTGAAGAAATTTATTGTAACAAATGGGAAGCACACATGCTACTTGACAAGATATCAGAAATAGCCCACATAAAATTAATATAATATTTAAGAAAACTAAAAGATGGAATGTGAAAAGGTTATTTGCATGATAAAGGGAATGAAAACTCTAATTTAGAGTAGGGAATTAAAGCATTTTGTTTCTTCAGCCTACAAAAACAATAGCCAAGAGGCATACGAGTAACATATGTAATTTCTTAATGGAAGAAGGATTAGAGAAGGAAAAGAAAACAAATTAAAACAATTTAAGATGCAGGAAATGTTGGAACAAATGCTAGTACAAAAACCTATGCATATGCATGTGAATAAATTCAAGCTGGACATTTGGATAAGTTTCTTAGCTCAAAGAGGTTATGATCAGTTTTTCAGATGGAATAGATATAGCTCTTTATCAAGTCATGGAAAGGATTGAACAATGTGAGGATCTGCAAAACCAAGGTCCTTCCACCAATAGTTTTGGAGGTCTATTTCAGTTCCAGAATCTAACGTCTTTTGACTTATAGTTTTGATACATAGTTATAATTCCATTGGGTTTAAGTAAAGAACAAACTTGTGATTTAGAACATGTCCAGAAGTATACAAGATAGAGGGGGGGGGGGGGGGGGGGGAATCAAAACCACAAAAGGAAAAAAAGATTTTATTATATAGTTTTATTTAAGATAA
>BJBW01009645.1:8592-21069 GCA_004320125.1 Scolopax mira | reverse complement strand
CGCCCCCCAAAGCCCCCCCCCCCAGCCTGTGGAGGACCTGTACCCCCCCTCCCCAGGCCCCCCCGGCCCCGAGGGCTGAGGGTAAGGAAGCCTCACAACAGCCCTGTGAGGTAGGTCACAAGGAATCCAAGGCAAAGCTGGGATTAAACTCCAGGCTTCCCTGGGTTTAACGGCCCGTCCCAGCTCCTCCTCCTCCTCTTCCTCCCGTGGAAACATGGTCCCTGGGTCACAGAAAACAAAAGCAACATCTTTTGTGCCTCTCTGGGTTTCCCGCAGGAGACGGCGTTCCCAGGCCTCCCGGGTGGCAGCAGTTTGTTGGGATCCGGCTTCCTTGACGTAGGGAGAACAAGAAATAATTAAAAAACAAAAAAAAAAAATTTAAAAAAGAAATTTTAAAAATTAATAACAACGCAAGGAGGACAAAAAGAAAGCACGGGCGGGTTAGGAAGGACAAGTCCCATCTCACACTCAAGGGGCCACAACTGGTGCCGTGGGGTGGCAGGGTGTCCCCCCCCCTGCTGTGAGGCTTGGAGATCCCGTCCGTCTGTCCCACGTGGAATGTCACCTCCCTCCGGCTTCCTTGGGAGGGAAGATGAGGATGATGATGGTCCCCAAGCGAGGCATCTGTCCTCTGGAGGGGCCGGGAGGAGCTGTGGCCCCGCAGCTGCCCCGTGGGGATGAGGCAGAGGAGGGTCCGCGGTGGCCACGTCCTCGTCTTCCCGTTGTGGCAAGTGGAGCAGGAGGTGGGTGGCCACAAACGCTGGCGTCGGGGAGGGGGTGTCCACAGGGGGGGCTCCCAGTCCCTTCTCTTGGCGCTGGTTCTTCCTCCGTGGTGACCATGCGAGGAGCCGACAGCAGGAGATTCAGACAACATTAATCTTCTAGGATGGAGAGAGATGACTTCACAAGGGATAAATAGAACTTTTATTTAAATAAACATTTTGTGAACATCTTTATACAAATTACAAGTCCCCACACAATCCTCCAGCTGGGCCTTTAAGCCCCGAAGCTGCCGGGAGGGCCTTTGAGGAGATCCACCAGGATGTCGAGGAGCTGGCTGTGCTGGTGGTGCAGGTCCCCGGGGATGGCCGCCATCTCGTAGCACAGACAGGTCTCCACCATCTTGGAGAGGGAGACGCGGAAATCCCGCAGGAGGCGGATGGTGTAGGAGTCTCCCTCCAGCACCAGGAGGTCGCTGTCTGTCAGGGAGACCGTCGCTCTCCAGCCATCATCTTGGTGGGAAGAAGAGAAGAGGTGAGGAGCAGGAACGGGAAGAAGAGAAGAGGTGAGGAGCAGGAACGGTGACCAGCGGTTCCGCTTCACCGCTCCTTCCCCTCAAGGCTCTAAAACGGGCCAGAATCGGGATTCAACCAGGCCAAATGGCTCCCACCAAAGCCAGGCAGCACCCCAAGCCATCTCACTGGGATCCTCCCAGTTTCCCCCCAGGAGGTGGCCGATGGCACAGCCCGTCTTGAGCTCCAGGGGTAGAGCCCAACTGCCAAAACCTCACGGGCTGAAGTAGAACATCCCCGGGGAGAAGGCCTCACTCCTCCCCATGGCTGAAGACCCAACTCCTCGTTCCCCAGGGATGAGCCTCCTGGCACAAGTCCACTGGGCTCAGCTGGCCCGTGGCTCGGTTGCCATGTCTCCCTGGAGAGCTATGGCTGAGAACAGCTCATACATCATCACATTTGTGGCCTCATGACAGCAACACCCAGTCCAAAGAGGCTTAGAAAGCAGGGGAGAGAGTTGGCCGAGGTGTTACCAAAGCTCATCCTTGAGATGTTATTAGTAATTGAGTGTTGAAAGGCCTCAAGCTGCATTCTCACAAATAATGGAGTCTCTCCTTGAATTTATCAAGCCTGAGCTAATGAAAAGAACTCCTGATTGAGGGAGACCAGGTTTGTACCCTTCTCGAGGGGGCACATCCAGGGTAAGGACCTCAAGGGTGGCAAAATCTACATGTTTGGAGAAGTTTAAGCCAACTCAGCAGGAAAGAGAAGATTGAGTGTCCTGAGCTGAATCACCTTCATTATGACACTAAAAAAATCACACCCATGGGGCAAGAAGACCCTTGTCCAGGTGAAGACCCTTCCCTCAAGGATGTAACCCCTCGATGGTGTCATCGTATGTAAGTTACTGACCAATCCAATAGAGGAAGGAGCTACTAATATTATCTTGATGTTGTAAAATGTGTATAAAAATGTCAGAGAGAGCTCTGGTGGGAGGAGAAACCTCCCCACGCACCCAGCGCTGTGAATAAACTGACACGGGCTTTCAAAACTACAAACCCAGTTTGGAGAACAACCAGCCAACCATTTTTGGGGTGGATTTTGGTAACAAAAAGGAGCAGAGATGGGGGCAACCACCCTGCAGCCCCTCGATTGGGATACCTGGGGTGTCTGGCCCCGCTCACCTCGGACGTGGATATCGGTGTCGGTCATGAGCAGCACGGCCAAGGGGTGGACCTGGGAGGAGTCCCGCACAAACACCCCACCGTTGGACTTCACCGCCATGAAGTAGGTGAGCCAGCGGCTGTAGAGCTTGGAGGCCTCCCTGAAGAGAGAAACAGCTTCATCAACCACCAGCAGAGACAGGACACGCTCTGGGGGTCCCCAGCTTCCCACGGTCACACGTCCTCACCCACCTGTTGATTGTTGACTTGTGGAGCAGAACGGTGCCGGCCTTTGTCCGATAGGCGTAGCTGTTGGGTTTGAACTTCCCTTGGCGGGTCACTTTGCCTTGTCTCACCTGAAAGCAGAGGAGCATCTCCCAACACCTGCCCAACCAGCAGGCACTGCCCACAAGCAGACAGTTTGTCCCACCTCCCTCCCTCCTACAGGTGTCCCTCCTACAGGTGTCCCTCCACTTCTGGAAGCTCTGCTGTTGCAAGTGGAGTAGATACATGGAGGTGACCAGACCTGGCAGGCACCAAATGCCATGCAATGGGAAGATGCCACCTTGATGGCTCCCAGACCAAGCTATAAGAACCCAAGGATGGACCAGTGCTGGCTGGGGAGGGATCCAGGGACAGCACGGGAGCAGCAGGCAGAAGCAGGCAGCCTGCCTAGGATACAGCCTCCCAGGAGAGGACAAGCATCTCTGGTACCTCCATGCTTCCCTGTGCCACCCACAGTGACCAGCAAACCCAGGAGTGATGACAGATCAGGAGCCAGTACCTGGATGAGGTTGGGGTAGAGCCCGGCCATGAGGACTCCCTTGACCAGTTCTTCCTCTTCACTGTACTGGTTACATACGGAGGAGGGCATGGTACAATCAGACGGAGATGACACCAGGAAGGCTTCGTAGAGGTTCTCAGAGAACTGCTTGACAAGGCCTACAGGGAGGAGACAGCCCCAGAGGAGTGAGAGTCACCTTCTCCTTCACCCCACTGATGAAACAACCTCACCAGGGCAGCACCAGCTCTGGCTTTGCCATTAGGACAGCTGATATAGAATCACAGAATAGAATCATGTGGGCCGGAAGGGACCTTCGAAGGTCAT
Organism: Scolopax mira; assembly: GCA_004320125.1. NCBI lineage: Eukaryota > Metazoa > Chordata > Aves > Charadriiformes > Scolopacidae > Scolopax > Scolopax mira. Next base: position 17,566 of record BJBW01009645.1, on the reverse strand, counting down.
CTAGTCCAACCCCCCTGCTGTCACAGGGACACCTCCAACTAGACCAGGTTGCCCAGGGCCTCGTCGAGCCTCACCTTGAATGTCTCCAGGGAAGGGGCCTCAACCACCTCCCTGGGCAACAACTTCTGCCCTCACAACCAGAACCTGTGCCCACTCCACCCGATTTCCACACCGTGTTCTTCAGCTTTTTTTGGGGACAGGGGGGAGAATCGGGTTCCTGGGCCTCACCATTGATGAAGCGAAGGCTGGGACCATACAGGTAGTAGTCCTGCAGGTAGTTATCCCTGGCACGGCTGTCTCTGCGTCTCAGCACCTCCTCCCAGCCGGCCACGGCCCTGACGAACGCGAGGTGGTCGCTCCCGCTCTCCCGGCTCAGAACAGCCTTGGCCTGGGACACGGAGACACGCCTCAGTCAAGAGGTAGCCACTTCCATACCTGCTTCCCACCTTCCTGCATGATGGGCTCCTCACCTTGTCCACCTCCGCACGGTTTTGGAGGCTGCTGCTGAAGGGGTCCCGGGTGAGGCAGGAAACGATGACGAGCAGAGGGTGGAGGCAACGGTAGATGGAGGCCAAGACGATGGCCTTGGCCAGCCGAGGATCTGTGGAGATCTGGGCAAGGCGTTTGCCCAAGGTGGTGAGAGCTTCTCGTTGGTCCAGAACACCTGCCACAAAGATGCCCGTGAGGGCACATCCATTAGCACCACGTGGGTGGCCAAAGTGGTGGCCAATGGCTTCAGGGAGCTGCCAGGAAAACCCATCTACCAGGCATGAAAGATCTGGGGTGACCTCCAGAGATACACACAGCAGAGGTTCCTGCAACAAACACCCAGAACCTCCCAGGTCAAACTGAGCTGAGGCCAAAGAAAAGGCTGGAACAGCCAGATGATGTCCCCGAGACCCCAGCTGTGAACCCCACATCACAACTTCCCTTCTTTCTCTCCCAGTCAAACTCTTCCCATTTCTTGAGCAAAGCAGCACGAGAGAGAAAACATCACCACAACATGTGTGGTTTGGGAAGTCTCCATCAGCTGCCATCCCTGTCTAAGGACAATCCTGCCCAGTCTGTCCCACAGGATCCTGTGCCAACTCCCACTTCCCCTTGTTCAGACAGCAAACATGTTTCCATCACACCCACGCGGGGACACAGCTCACCAATCTCCTGCAGCAAGATCACTGCTTCATCCACAGCTTTGATATCTGGGCTGTCCAGAGCCTTGGAGAGAAATTCCACTGCCTGCAACACAGGAGGAGGAAAAAGGTAAAAAAAGGGCCCGTTTCCCATAGGGGAAGGTGGGAGAGCCCTGGGGAACCCCCTGCCCTGCCCCAAGCTGCAACACGGTTCCCTCTTTGCCTACAGGGAGATGAGCTCAGCCCTCTCCCTTCTCACAGAGTCTTTTAGACTGTAATACAAATAATCTATACATTTCCTGCTCTTAACTTCCTTAGGAGCACTGCGTTTGGGAAAGCGAGAACTGAAGTCATCAGCATCTTGGGGTTTTTTCCTCCTCCTGTTTGTGGTCAAATCGTGTCTCTGGGACGGGCACCAGGAGGCCGCATCCTGCCGGTTCAGGTGGCTGCAGTCCTACCTACCGTTTTCTCCGGCATGTGGATCTTGGCCTGGACCACCAGGTTCTCCAGGGGGGTGCGTAGGATCTCTGGAACCTGGTAAGTTGGCATCTTGTCCAGGCGGCTGCGAGGGAAGAGGTGATAGGCAAATCCTGACTGACAGCGGCCAGCGCGCCCTCGCCTCTGCACCACGTTTGACTTGGAGACCCACACGGTTTCCAGGCAGGACACCTTGGAGAAGAAGGATTAGACATCACGAATGCTGTCCTGGCTCTCTGTTCCTGTTTAAATGCAGCCTTTCATCCAGTCCCCACCCCTCAGACTCATCAACCATCCTGCTAAAGGCCAAGGGAAGCCTCTCCCACTCTCCATCTTGTGATGCTGGTCTCTAGCGGCGTGAGGATCTGAGCTGCTCAGTGCATGGATGGGACCCTGATGCCATCTGCTGGACACCTGCTTTGGCTCCACACTAGGAGCTCACCAGGCTGCTCTGCCTCCTCTAACCCAGATGAACTGGGTTAAAACTGGGCTGTTTTTAAACTAGAACTGTGCCAAGGTGCGAATCGTGGTGCCATTCTTGCAGAGGGAGGGAAGGGGCAGCACCATGTGGCCACAATCCCTTTTTCCAACAGTGGCACATTGGAAAAACATTCCACTTCTTCCACATTCCTTACAAAAGCGTATGCACAAGAGCCTTCACAGGACCCAACACCACCAGAAACATGGCCTGAGAGCAGTGTAAACACTTAAAACTGACTAACAAGCTAAAGCATTGGAGTGGGATGGCAAATGGGGACATCCCATGTGGCCCCCAAGGGAAGCAGCTCCAATTCATGGCTGCTCTGAAAACATCCATCAGCTCCAGTATGTCCCAAATGCACTTAGAGGTGAGAAAGCATCACTACCTTGGTCTTTAGATCGTAGCGTTCCTCCTTGTGCGTGCCACTGTCCACCACATGGACAATGTCATTGATGGTGATGGAGGTCTCGGCGATGTTGGTGGCCAAGACGATCTTCCTGACGCCAGGTGGAGGCCTCTGAAAGATGTTTTGCTGGTCCATCATGGGGATGTTGGAGTGCACTAAGGAGATAAAAAAAAAAAAACTGGTCAGTCCTGCCCCGCTGAGCTGCTTTGTGGCACAAGGCCAAGGTGGGCATTGATTCTCAGCCCTCTTGGTACCACCACCTCCCACTTCCAGAAATGAGGAACAAGGATGGGGACAGCTTCCTGCCAGCCAGACCTTAGGAAGAAGCTTCCCCACTTCGTTAGGGAAGACCTTATTTCAGTTGCTTCAACATCAGGCTCATCATCAACGGAAGCTCTGGTCATTTCCCATCCCAGTGAGGATAATGGCATCACCAGAACATCCCTGGACCCCAGTAGAAGTCCCAGTCCCCCCACAACTCAGTTCTGCAGCTCCCCCTTTTTCAAAAGGCCTCTGGAGCAGGGGAATGGCGTATCTTTATTGTCATTTGGTCTCACTTGGTCAAAAATGGTTATCAGCAATGGCCTGGAACTCTTTTATATCACGTATTTGCTCTATAACAGATCAGCGACGTGGAGAAATTCCCAGCAGAACAGTGGGGGAGCACAAGGATGTGCACTTTGCACAAAAGAACACCTGCATTTCTTAGCAAATGAGCTGCTCAAAATTGTGCTCCTGGCTGGCCTTATTTGACATTGAATAGGGAAGAGCATTAAAAAAAAAATAAATATACAAACAAAAATAACCCCCAAACAAACCAACACCAAAAATCTTGCAGCCTTGCAGAGCAATACTGGCTTTTGTTATTCATTTCCCTCCTGGGATAAAGAACTTAAAGTTCCTAATAAAAGCTGGGCTGCAGAGTATGTCTGCATCCCACAGAGCAGGTCCTGAAGATCTTTTCTGTGTAGGCTCACACACAGCCACAGCTGCACTGAATTCAGCAGTTTCCTCCTCGCCTCATTCTGAATTGCTGGAGGCAAAGAGGGAGGCAGCTTCTCTGATCAGGTGCAGGGTTGGATGGTGGCTGCCAGGAGGAGTTATTTGTGCTTAACATGCACAATTACACCACAGGGACGTCCAGCAGAGCACACGTGGGAGCGTGGGAGACAGAGGGGCTCATCGAGTCAGTTGGCCCATCCATTCTCCTGAATTCTGGAGTTAAAAATCAAAGTTCTGGTGTTGTCATCTCACCTGGTAAGACGAGGTAGCGGCTGTTCTGGGATCCCAGCATCTCCAGCAGTCGCTGCTGCACTCCTTTGATTTCCTGCCATCCAGGGAGGAAGCAGAGAATCCCACCTGGAATAGAGCGAGAGTTAAGAACAAGCGACCTAGAAATCCAAGCTGTTTTCCCCAGCTGGAGACACAGAAACTGCTTCTCCTGCACAAAAGGGATTATTTCCCCGAGTCCAAAGCAGCCTTTAGGCCAAGAAACCCAAAGGAAAGCAGGGGTTGGTCTGCGATGCCCCCTGCCAGCTGATCTCCAAGGAAACCTGCGTCATATTTATTGGGAATACATGACAGATCCAGCCACGGTGGGAAGTCAGACCCAGGGGAACATTTGTCTAGACTTTGTACCTGCTGTGCTGTATCTGCTTTTGTGAGCTCACTGGGGCAAGGTTTTAAAGCCAGAAAGAAACCAGGTTACCTGTATTTTGAGAGTGAATACCTTCTACCAGGCTGTGAAACACTTAGAAGTCATTTGAGAGTCCCGTCTTCCTCACAAAAACAGCACCTCCCAGGCAAAAGTATTTAACAGGGATGGGATTCCAATATAGAAAAAAATAACTTAGTTGTGCAGCAAAAAGCTGGAAATGCTGGGGCACAAACAAGCTTTGCCCTTCAGCTCAGGAGCAGCTGTACCTCAGGACTCTGAGAACTCAGATGTTGTCTCACCCAGAGACTCAAAATTAGCTCCTGCCCCACTGCCTGAGACCACGCAGCTCAACAGGAATTCAAGGTGGCCTCGCAGAAGACAGCTCAGCATCATGGTTTCTCTGCAAAGGGTCTGGGCTCTGCAGGGCTCACTCTTTCCTCTCCTCCCCCCAGGAAAAGGAAAGAGCAAGGGGGCAAGGCAGAACCTACCTGGTTCTCCGTGGGCATCAATCTGGAGCACGAGGTCAGTGATGAGATCAAGATCAAGGACACATTCATCATCCGATTGCTGGAAAAAACCAGGAGGAGAGAGGCAGATAAAGGAGCAGCAATCTAGCAGGAAGGCACAGAGCCTCCCAGAGCACTTTCTGGAGAGAGCAAAATGCCTGTACTTGGGCAGCTTGCCTAGGACCAGGAGCCAGGAACCTCAGGAGCCTGGTTTGGGCTCCATCTGGAACCTGCTCTGGTCACAACCGCTGCCAGTTTCCTCTGCTCTGCAGTGAGACTACACAGTCCCGTTCCCCTTTCTCCAGACTTGGGAGCTGAGATTTGTGTACTTTTACTGCACAGCATCTAACCAAGATTAACATTACGTTTTTGGGGGCAAAACCCCTGCCATATACACCTGGGACTTCAAATCCCCCAGGCGGAGAGTATCAGCAAATTTGGAACACACCTCCCTGGGCAGCTTAAAAAGCACAAGTAAAAATCCCAGCCGCAAAAGAAAGATTGCCCTGAAGGCAACGGGACACCCTCAGCAGGTTTGCTGGTGATTCACAACTGGGAGAAGCTGCTGACAGATCAGATGGTGGCTCAGCCACAGGGAGGGACCTCTCCAGGCTGGAGAAATGGGTTCTCAACTTCTGGTCCAACAGGCTGGACTAGAAAATAGGTAGAGATCCCAGCCAACCCCAATGATTCTGTGACTCCAAGACCAACTGGGGTAAGATTATCCACGGCAGAGTATGTGCCTGGAGGGCATTTTCCAGGGCAACAGTAAGACCAGTTGGAAAAAGCTGCTGTTGGGGAATTCAGTCATGCAGGACAGTGAGCTCTTTGGTAAGAGACTGCTGAGAGCTGTACCCACCCTGGTGGTGGACCAGGCCTTCATGAAGCACACAGACCTTCCAGTCTGCATCTCTGTATACACCTACACAAGTACAAGCTGTTGGCTTACTCAAACACAAACAAACTTCATGTTAAAGAGGGACAAAAATAACTTGGACCCAAACCTGAAGTAATCTTTATCCGTAATTTAATCAAAAAATACTCTGGGATTCTACCAAGCTGACTTTACCTCACAAGGGTTGACGTAGAATTAAAGCTAAACCAACACTGTCCACCAACCACAGGAAAGAGGGACCAGCTCCAGGCCCAAACTCTCGCCCAGAAACAGCTAAACCACCCCAGGGTACAACCCACCTTGATCTCGTAGTGCCGGTGTCGGTGCCGGCCCAGCTTGGCCAAGATCTCCTCCAGGTAGTATTCCTTCACCGGGTACATGAAACCTGGCACCTTGACCACAGGGCAATCCCCAAAGTAGTGGGAGAAGCGCTGATTGTCTCCTGTGGCACTCATTAAGACCAGGCGCAGGTCAGGGTTGAGCTTCTGGATGCCTTTCAGCAGGATGAGCAGGAAATCGGTGTTGACGTCTCGCTCGTGGACCTCATCCACCACGACGTGGCTGACACCCTCCAGGCTGGGGTTGCCCTGCAGCTTGCGCAGCAGGATGCCCACAGTGCAGAAGAGCAGGGCTCCTCCCCTGGCGGGTGGCTTGCTCTCCAGTCGCACCTGGTAGCCCACGTTCTTCCTCATGTTGGGACCCAACTCTTGCGCCACGCGCTGGGCCACCGAGATGGCGCTGATCCTCCTTGGCTGGGTGATGACAACATTGCAGCGGGCACCACGTCCCTCCAGGATGTAGTGTTCCAGCAGGAGCTGAGGGATCCTGGTGGTTTTCCCACAGCCCGTGTCTCCTGCTATTACCACTACAGGGTTCTGCTCAATGGCTGACAGGATGGTGTCCTTGTGAGGATCTACCGGCAGCGGGTGGCTCTCCTGCCACGAGGATCCTCTCCTTTTCCAGAGGGCCAGGAGATTCTGGCTAAGGCGTACTTCCTCTGCTTCCAACATGGGTATGTATGTCTTCCCCGTGATCGCATCACTTATGGCACCAGATTCCTTGCTCAGGTTCATCATGTCATCAGCGATCCGGGGCCTGGATTCCCTGATGTCCACCGGATACTGGGAGAGATGGAGAAAGTTGGCAGGGACAGAAAGGTTAGTACCTGGCCCGAGAAGGACAGAAAGAAACAAGCTCAAGTTTCTTGAGCTCAAGAAACTCACGTTGCACCAGGGGAGGTTTAAGATGGGTATTAGGAAAAAGGGTTGTCAAGCATTAAAACAGGCTGCCCAGGGAAGTGGTGGAGTCACCAGTCCTAGAGGTATTTGAAACATGGGTAGATGTAGTGCTCAGTGAGAGGGCTTAGAGATGGGTTTTGTCAGAGTTCAGTTGAGAGTTGGACTCGAAGATCTTAAAGGTCCCTTCCAACTGAGACAATTCTATGCCTCTAAGTGCCCGGAAGAGACAAAGCTCTGCTGAAGCCTCTTCAGATTTGAGGTAACTCGGTCACTTACGCTCCGAATTGAGGTTATTTAAGTGAGCACTAACTCGGGCAGCTCCCTGCATTTCCCTCGTTGTGTCCCCTATTTTAGGAGGGGCTGTAGCACTGAGGCCTGAACTGGCAGGCACAAACCAGTAACTTAAGCTCTCTGAGTCACCATCTACATCATGCTCAAGTGATGCAATGCTCCCTCCAAGACAACTTTTGGGAAATATCAAGTTACACCACGACCCTCTGCTCCCTCAGGAAACCCAGACACGAAACTCACACAAAACATAAGCCTTCAGCTCAGCCAGAAACATTCTATCTTGGCAAAAGGAAAAACAGAAGTCCCACATCCCACAGGGAGAACTAAAAGGAGCAACAAGGGGTCAGGAGCAAATGAAAGTGTCAGCCCAGATGTTCACAAGATTGTAAGTTCAGCCACAGATCAGTACTTTTGGATTTGGCCTTATTAGAGTGACAAACCCAAGCTTTCCACGCGCGGTGTGACAGCTCGTGGTCACAGCCTGAGAAACTGGATGTGAGAATTGAAGCTCCTTAAGGGTGCTACTATTTTTTTTTAACTTTTCCAGCCCTCTGTTCAGCCACTTAGACCATTTCTGAATGCTCTGCTCTTCAGCACAGTCTCAGCTTCTTAGGACATTCCCTACTGCTTCATTTACTTTACATTTATTTTTTGGTGAATTATCAAGGTATGAATTCCCTCAGCATTTTGACACGAAGCTCTCAGCCCGTGTGTGACTCCTGGAGTTCAAGGAGATCAGCCAAAGGTGGCTCTCAGGGAGCTGAGCAAACCTTACATGATTCAGATAGTTCTCGATCTTGCGCAGGGTTGCTTCGGGGACTTTGATGTGGCAGGGTTTCCTCTGGTTCTCCCCGAGCTCCCGAAGTGAAGTCATGTTGTACATGGCATGGCTGAGGGGGTTGTTGTTCTTGTCCACCAAGCCAAGGCTCTGCAAAAGAAGAAGAAAACTCCACCATCAGGCAGAGGAACATTGCACACGAAGCACTGGTGTATAGAGCACAGGGGTTCCACATCTTTGGATAGGCTGACTCCTTACCCTGTATCCCAAATCCATCACTTCCCAACTTTGCCACAACAAGAAACAAGACACCATCCCACCTCAACCCCAGTGAAATGGACATCTGGAGTCAACTGCCATCTGTCCCCAACAAAACACTCACAAGGTGGTCTTAAACGGACCCCTCAGAAAAACAGCAGCCACAATTCACAGAATCACAGAATGGTGGAAATGGGAAGGGAATTTAAAGATCCACCCAGTGCCACCCCCTGCCCTGGGCAGGGACACCTCCCACCACACCAGGTTGCTCCAAGCCCCCTCTAACCTGACCTTGAACCCCTCCAGGGACAGGGCTTCTCTGGGCAACCTGGGCCAGATTTTACAGCTGACAGAATCCTCTGGCAAGTGCCGTTAAGTCTCTCTCTATAATTCTAGTATTTTGTGCCAATTCAGTAAGTCCTACACTATTTTCTTGGACTTCCCCTCTAGAGTCTGCAGGAAACTATTGCAGCAACATGTCTGATTAGTCCATCTGCAAGAATGTCTGTCCCAGCAGACAGCACCAAAGTGGCCAAGAGACCAGGGAAACACTTCCAGGATAATCCTTCATCATCGTTTTGTCAAGAGCTCAAAACAAGTACAACAGCCTTAAAGGACATGGAGCTGCTGGAGAGGGACTAGAGGAGGCCCCAGAGATGCTGGGAGGGCTGGAGGCCCTCTGCTGGGAGGGGGGGCTGAGAGAGTTGGGGGGTCAGCCTGGAGAAGAGAAGGCTCCGGGGAGACCCTTGAGCCCCTTCCAGTCCCTCAAGGGGTTCCAGGAAAGCTGGGGAGGGACTCTGGATGAGGGAGGGGAGCCCCAGGAGGAGGGGGAAGGGTTTGACCCTGCAAGAGGGGAG
>BJBW01009643.1:0-49924 GCA_004320125.1 Scolopax mira | reverse complement strand
GAGAAGAGGCCAACCCCTGCCTCTCTACAGTTTCCTTTCAGGTAATCGTAGAGGGCAATGAGGTCCCCACTCAGACTCTTCTTCTCCAAACTAAACATGCCCAGTTCCCTCAGCCTATCCTCATAGAACTTGTTCTCCAGACCCCCTCATCAGTTTGGTGGCTCTCCTCTGGACACGCTCTAGCACTTCAATGTCTTTCCTGTAGTAAGGGGCCCAAAACAGGACACAGTACTCCAGGTGAGGCCTCACCAGTGCTGAGAACAGAGGCATGATGCAGGACCCAGCACTTGGCCTTATTAAACCTCATCCCATTGGCCTTGGCCCATCTGTTGATTCGTACCCGTAGGCATTCAACTCTACTATTACCTTAGTTTATCTCTACACATTCATATTCCTCCCAAACATACAGGGCCAGGGCCACCCCTTCTCCTCTCCTTCCTTGCCCGTCCCTTCTGAAGAGCTTGTAGCCATCCATTGCAGCACTCCATCATTCAATTCATCTCACCACGTTTCCATGATGGCAACTATGTCATAGCTTTCATGCTGCACAATGGCTTCCAGCTCCTCCTGTTTGTTGCCGATGCTGCATGCATTTGTGTAGATGCAAGTTACTTTGTTCAGCCAGGAAGAGAGAGGACAGGGAGTTCTCTGTAGCAGAAGCTCTGCCTGCCTGGTTTCTGTTCTGGGAGGCAGGGCGCAACTCTTGCAGTCTTTCTCCCTCTCACATTCCCTGCTTACCCTCAACTTATTTACCACCTCCCTGAGCTCCATCACTAAGCAGAGGAGCTCTTCTACCTGAGCACATATCCCACAGGTGTGCCCACCAATACCATTCAACACCAGCATAAAAGGAGGGCACACCCTGCAGCCTGATGTCTGAGTGGCAACATGTTCCCACAGGAGCTCCATCTGGGAAGCTGCATCAGAAGTGGTGCATGCAGAGCACACAGACACCATGGTCCTCTTCCATGTGGATACCATAGCTATTTTGTGGCCAAGCTGGCAGCCTTTCAGCTCTCCCATTTAAAACCATTACTCCTCGTCCTATTGCTATACTCCCTCATAAAGAGTCCCTCCTCATCTCTCCTATAGGCCCCCTTCAGATACTGGAAGTCAGCTATAAGATCTCCCCAGAGCCTTCTCTTCTCCAGGCTGAACAACCCCAACTCTTTCAACCTTTACTCATAGGAGAGGTGCTCCAGCCCTCTGGTCATATTCGTGGCCCTCCGCTGGACTCGTTCCAACAGGTCCATGCCCTTCCTGGTCTTCTTGTTCACCCATTCATCATTCCCCAAGACTGGAGGGGCAGAGGAGAACACAATTTGTGGTCTCAAACCCTTAGCCAGTTGACCCAAGGCCCTGAAATCTTTCTTCATTACCCTCAGACTAAGCAGTCTTAATGTGTGGAGCTGGCTGCTTCAGCAAATCCCTTGATGGGGCTGTATCAGCACCATCATTTTCCTTGTCCTCTGTCTCCAGAGGCCTGTATCTGTTCTGTAAGCTCAAGAAGATCTCAAGAAGGTCTCAAAGAAGCAGTACCCAGGCACTGCTGCACAAACTTCTGCATCTGTTGGCTGCCTCTATTAGCTCTGATCCTCTCTGACTATTAAACAGCTGTTCAGAAACAGGGAGTCTCCAGTGAAGACTTTTGCCTTTAATAGTCCTATTTGGCCTATAAGGAAGGAATGGGTCCTGGTGTGGGAATGTGGATTACTGGCTTTGTAGCACAGCCATCCACTGGGGATGAAGTCTCTCCTGATAGTGTCACCCTGCCAGAGCGGACAGAGGCTGGGGTGCCACCAACAGAGGCAGTTGCTCTCACCAACTTGGCAAATGCCTCCTTTGGCGTCTCTAGCACTGGGGAGTCCCAAGTCCAGTCTGCTTTCTCCTGAGAGGGCCAGTTGTGGTACCTCATGGAGGTGGGCACAGCCTCATGCCTTGTTGGGGGATTGTGGCATAGCCCTTGAAGGAAGGCAGTCTGTCCCCAAAGCGTGGGATGTCCCATTAAGCTGGCAACACCTTGGTGACTGCACCTACTGAGCAGGATGTTGGAGAGGCATGGAGGAATGTCATCAACACTATGAGAAAGCACGGCTGCAAAAATTAATCCATGGAGAGCACAACAATCCTGCACTGTAAAACGGGAATGTTGTATTTCCATGCAGGCAAAGCCAGTTCCCCACAAAATCAGTGTCTTGCAGGAAAAAAATAGCCCAAATATGACTGTCAAATGCAACTCAGTCTTACCTGGAGCCACTAATCCCTGCCTGGGCTAGGAAGCCCCAACAGATGAGCATCTCATCTCTGAGCAGACAATGTGCCTCGTTCACAGATGGATCAGCCAAATATGTTAAGAGTGAAAGGTGGTAGAGGGCTGCTATCTAATCCAGCTAAGGTAGAGGGAGGATAGTGGTCAGTATGCAGAACTAATGGCTGTATTACTGATACTAGAAGAGACCTGAACTCCTGAGTTGTAACTGAAAATAATGCCTTTGTTTTATCTCATGCAGAACCTCTATGTGAATCCCTGCGCTACTGCTGTCATTCACTGTATATCCGGGCACCTCTACCCTCCAGCTGCACCAGAGCTCCTTGTTGATTCCACCACACAAGCAACTGGACTATGTGGTGAAATTTGCACCACCATTGGATTATGAGAGATGGGATGAGGGGTGGAGTCCAGTGGCAGGGCATCTTTGGTGGCCCTAGCCCTAGCATTGTTGCTGTTCTGCACTTATTCTTTCAACTAGTATTTGGTTTACTTATCTTTATTCACGTATTGTTATTCTTCACAGAATCACTTTGTATATAAAATTTTTTCATGTAGCCAAACACCTTGCTAATCTAATCTATAACTTTTAATATCTTTAAGAACGGTTAGCTGTATGTGGATCAAGGTGGGGAGTGTAGTGGTGTTGACCGGAAGACGATTGTACCTCGAGGAGTCAGTGATCCACATAGCAGCGAACCTGTCCAGAGCCAGGCCTGTGCTGCGCTGTGCAGCAGGCACAGCATCACCTTCAGGGCCATGCCATGCCCAGCATCTCCCGCGGTGCCAGGCAGGCTCAGCCAGGGGATGGCAACGGAGGAGCCCACAGGCAGCTCCCACTCAGTACTGGCGATTATGTCTTTATACTGTTAGCTCTAATAAACAGCATTTAAATACCGTCTTACAGAGTCCAGTTGCCTTTCTTACTGGGATCATAACACATCAGCACCTCCTGGTGCAACACGGTTCCCCACAATTCCACTTTTTCAATAGATGATTTGGTGATTTAACATTCATCCCTGAAGTCTGCAGTTAAGAGGCTAGGATCTGTTGTCCCCTAATTATGGTCTCTGTGACTATTTTGGGTACCGGCTATTTTGTTTTACTAAAGATGGGAACGGCTCCATCTCCTGTCTTGTCAGAGACTGTGAAGCTGGTAGTCAGCTTCCTCAGCTGCCTTTGCCTCCGCTTTTGAACAGGCATTTCTTGTAATGTGTAAGGACCAATATGAAGGAATTCCCTCATGTTAGTGTTGTGAGAGTGTATCCCAGCACGGCTGTCCAGTTGTATTGGATTTTCATGGCAAGGTTTTGGTAGTGAGGGTCTACAGGGGCGGCTTCTGTGAAAAGATGCCAGAAGCTGCACCTGTGTTGGTGCACCTGAGCCAGATCCAGCTGGCTCCAAAATGGACCTACAGCTAACTAAAGCTGTGCTAATCAGCCCTATTGGTAGTACCTCATATGTCATAACATATATAAGAACCTCATATATCATAACATATATAAGAAAGGGTAAAAAATCCAGGGAAAGAGGAATGAGAAAACATGAGAAATAACTCTGCAGACATCAAGGTCAGTGAAAAAGGAAGGGGAGGAGGTTCTCCAGGTGCCAGAGAAGATATTCCCCTGCAGCCCATGGTGAAGACCATGTTGAAGACTAGGCTGTCCCCCTGCAACCTGTGGAGGATGCCATGGCAGAGCAAATGGATGTGCACTGAAGAAAGTTGCAACCTGTGTTGAGCCTGTATTTGCATGAGTTTTCTGGCAGGACCTGTGAGCCCATGGGGGACCTGTGCTGCAGCAGTCCATTCCTGAAGGACTGCATACTGTGGAAAGGACACACGCTGTAGCAGTCCTAAAGAACTGTAGCCCATGGGAAAGACCCATGTTGGAGAAGTTTGTGAAGGACTGTCTTCTGTGGGTAGGACCTCTCGTTGGAGGAGGGCAAGAGCATGGGGAGGAAGGAGCAGCAGAGACAACATGTTGTGAACAGAACACAACCCCCATTCCCTCATAACCTTGCACCACCCATGAGGAGGAGGTAGAAGAGTTGGGAGTGAAGTTGATCCTGGGAAGAAGCGAGGGCTGGGGGGAAAGGTGTTTTTAGATTTGTTCTTATTTCTCATTATCCTGGTCTATTTGATTGTCAATAAATTCAATTAATTCCCCCAAACTGAGTCTGTTTTGCCCATGACAGTAAGTTGTAAGTCATCTCCCTGTCCTTATCTTGGCCCATTTGGTATTTTCTCCCCTCTGTCCAGCTGAGGAGGGGGAGAAATAAAGTGGTTTGATGAGCACCTCTTGGACAGCCAAGGTCAACCCACTACAGCACTCACAGCTTTCAGGCTTTCACTTGGCCTCTTCTACTGAGAAGCAGCCTCCTTCCGGGATGCTGCAGTTGGCACCCTGTACATCATCAAGTACACTAAACCTGAACGTTAAACTTTTAACAACACTATTCTGTCATTAAATGGTCCTAAGCAGGCAGAGAAGACTAATTTCCTTCTCTCTTTTTCCCCTTCTCCCACCCCTTCCCCCCATCAAATCCATCTGTGAAGAAATCTAAATGAATTCCCTTTTGGATATGTGGAGATAGGGAAGGGATAGAATGAGAAAAGTTGTGAGGGCTTGAGGTCTGAGTGTATTCAGCCAGATCTCAGCCATTTTTACAATTAATCTTTCATTCTGAATATAAAATTGTTATTTCCCACATTAATGGATGCAACGTCTTGCAGTTTTCCATGCATGGCCTTTCACATTCGTGGCTGAAGCCAAAGGAGTTACATCATTAGAAACTGAAGCTGCACCTCAGCGGTCCACAGTCCCTGGGCCCTCTGATAAGGAACTCACAGAATCTTGTCACACTGCTTTCAGTCACAGAAAACTGTACATACTGTTCTCCTGACAGAAAAGCTACAACCTCAGAAAGCTCCTTATTGCTCAGCGGTGGAGGAAGACTGATGTGCAGGCTGTGAACAGCCACAGTTTCTAGGATCTGAAGAGCTGAAGACTGGTGGCATCCCAGGGATGAAACTAAAATGCTGGAATGGAGAGGGGACACAAGGACAAAAGAGTTTTTTGGAGAGGTGGAATGAGGGCAGAGTAGTGTATGGGCTGAATGAAAGCAATCTTTCACCCAAATTGTGCTAGCAAATTTGCAGGCATGATTGAAGTTTGAGAGAGAAGATGTAGGAGTCAAACAGTAAAAGCACCTTGAAGGCCTGAAGTAAGGTAGGGAATACCATTGTTGTAGACGGTGATATAGTTGTCAGAAGACTGTTTCTGACTCTGAAACCTTTCCCAGAAGGAATTCAGCTGGAAAAATGACTCCTTTATTCAGCCATTCTCATTTAGTAATGTCTTTAGGTAAAAGACCAAAAAGTGCCAGAAAGGCAATATCTGATGCTCTCCCGTCTTTCTGCATAGAAAAGATATGGAGAACAGGAAGAGACAAAATTATGTGAGCCAAGTCATTTCACTCTTTGGCCCTTCACCCAAAAAACCCAACTATTCCTCCCCCCCAAAAAAAATCCAAAACTGCCATCATGGAAAACAGCTGACTGGATGAATATACTTTCACAAAATAGCAATGCCACTTCACAGTCACAAGTCTAGGTCTCCACCAGCCCAGGTCCCAGAAAACCAACTATTCATTTGCTAAAAGCAGGTTTGTCTTAAGTTAGCTCAGGGGAGGAGCTAGGACACAGGAGCAGAGCCAAGAAACAGCTGTAAAAATTTTATTTCTGGCTTTCCGCCCTTCCAGGACTCTCTCACAACCCCAGTTTCCTCAGTCAAGTATTTTGGCAGAGAGGATGGCCCACAGAGCCTGGGATGTGAACTGTGTGGGCTGCAGCCAAGAGCCCTTCCCTGTGACTCCCTGAGCCTTGCCTTGCTTTATCTCTCCCTCTCTCTGTCCCTGTCCCTGGGATGGCTTCAGGGTCCTGTTGATAGATCCAGGGTTAACCAACTAGTTTGTACACCCATGGCAGTATTCATCTGAATAGTAACAGTTATTAACAGTGTCACCAGTTATCTCTTGTATCACTGTGAAGAACAGACTAAAAGTCATGGAAAAAAAAATTATCTGGTTAGCATTTGGAATATCTGAAATAATTTCAAAGATTTTTACAAGACACTCATAGGGAATCTGGGCTGATGTGGCTGCCATACCCCATTGCCTTACACTGATCATTCCTGTGATGGGTAATAAGGTTTCAAATGTGCTGTTTAATTTGCAAATGTCTAGTGCTGAGTGATGGAAGTTGCTGTAGACATTTAAGCTATTAAGCATCGGTAGAACATTAGGCATTAAGTCTCTGTGTAGTAGAAAATGGCTTGTTTTTTCACTGTGATTTTAAATTTCAACTGTTGCTTTTAAACGTCTGTGTCTCAGTCCAATTTAACTCATAATCCTATTACATATTTTGTAAGAAACATTCGTATAATAGATTTGATTTATTACTACCCTGTGTAGTTGGCAGAGACAATATAACTCTGTTACGATGCTTCACAGAAACACTGCAAGTATAATACATTCATAAATTATTTCTTATTGATGTAAAAATCCCTTCCCTTCTCAGTTAAGCACACCTGTGCAGTGAGAATACAGAGTGACACACATTTCCCTGACTGCAAATAGAAAAACTGCATGGCCTACTGAAAGACATACTGGCAATTTCTCTGCTGAAGGGTTAACATTTGCAAGGTAATACTAATTTCTCTCTCAATTCTTAGAAAAATTCAGTGTTTAGAACCAAAGGACATTCAATCAGATTTATTTCCCAATCTGCAACCATTTGTTCTTTCATTTAATTTGAGTCAGGGATAGAAGCAAAAAGAAACACTGCACCACTGTATCACTTGCATAAACTATTGCTATTTGTTGATACGTCCCTTAGGAAGACACAAAAGAGACTACTATTCTCACCACCTCTGTTGGCTATAGAAGAACTCAGCTGTGTAAGCCAAAATTAGACATATCAAAGCACCTTTGATCACTTCATTGTCTGTCAAGTCTTCTCCAAAGCCAGCACTGTCTGCTGTAATGGATTGTGTTACTTTCAAATGTCATATTTAATGTGTGTTCCTTCAGATCCCTGAGACTGTCTGAGATGCTGACTGTGTAGCACAGCCCTGAGAGCTTTTGCAGGTGGGTCTATTAGTTTCAGTGTGTTCCTGTTTCTCAACAGCATGTGGTTTAATTGCAGAATTGGTGAAGCAAGAGCATTGCACGAAATCATCTGCATTTTTCTGTATGTGCACAGTTCTGCACATACATCCTGCAGCGTAGGGTTGAATGACTTATGAGACCATAAAAAAAATCTTTCAGTTCACAAGGCTATCACTCTTTGTCATGAAACAAAAACACCTGCCAGAAGAGTTTTTATTCTTACTTGATTATCACATCACAAATAGACCTGTGACAAAGCCATCATTTAAAGGGATATTTTTATGCAGCAGGCATGCTGCAGAGCATCCGAGGCACCCTAGTCTAAATTTAGTTGCTAATTAGAAAAACACTTTTCAGAGATGTCATTAATCACCCAACAATCTGAAAACTGTCTCTTTTAAAAAGGGAATGTTATACCCATTAGTAAAGTATCCACCGCAGGATTTGACTTGTCTTGTCCAATAACTCCAGCAACGGGTCATTACTCATGTGGGTAACTTTCTTGGTTTACGCTGATAAAATTAAGTTTTAGCTACCTTAGGCTAATACTGAAATTTTGTCCTTGGTCAGAAATCCCAATGAAGAAACTGCAGTCATACATAATGAGCCAGTATTCTTCCATCACTTTCTCGAGTTTTATGAAACTTCCTCTTCTGTCTTTCAGGATGTGAGGACACAATCAGATGCTGATTTCACATTTTTCTCCTATAATGCATGATTCAAATTTTCCTTTTTCATATATAAAAGCTAAATGCCAACGTATTCACATGGTTCCAGGAGGCAGGTGCCTGAGAAGTCATTTATAGCATGAGTAAAATAGCAAAGTTGGCACCTAGAAATGATTAACTGAGTTAGTATAAAACTGCAATATGGGTAACAGGATAAAAGTTACTAGCAGTGGGAAAATGGCTTTCTGTGTCACATGAAAAATCTTGAATTTTCAAAGAAAAGAATGTCTCAAATATTTCAACCAAGAGAAAAAAGCGTTGTTAAATGTTACAGTGATGATTTATGTGAGCTGTGGTTCAGTGGCCATATACACTCAATTATTTTTTTCTGTGTGCTGGGTCATATTTCCCTTGGTGTCTCATTTTAGAGAGGAAATGGGTCAAGAAATGCATGAAGGATTGTATGGCCATAGGTATATTTCAGGAGATGTAAAGTGTACCTGAATACCCTGGAAATGGACATGTGGCATCTGTTCTGCAGGACTGCTGAGGCACACTAGTTACACACGCTCTGAAACACTCGGTTCTTGGCCAACTCTTCATGCCAACCTTTCATTCTTAAGCTCATACTTTTCCAGAGAAAAATACATATTATGTGTGGGAGGGAAAGAAAAGATCTTAATTTTGAATTTTGACAGATTTTTTTCAGCTAGCCTTGTAAAACTTGAATAACACTGATCAACAAAATCCATGTTTCCTTCACTGTTTTGAGGGAATTGGTTTTTTCAGTTTTAAGCAAATTTCTAGGTATATTGTTAAATGATATTTTGGAACTAATTCACTGAAACAAGGATATGGTAAATACTAAACAAAGGCTTTAAGAAGTGTCTTCAGCATCATGGCAATGGGAAATACTTGTAGACCAAGTCAATAATATTTCTTAGTGAGATGAAAAATGCAAGGATTTAATTATTATTGATTCTTAAAAATCCCAGAAACTTTGGCATTGACCATTAAGACACTTAAGCTAGGCTGGTTGCGCAAGCTTCCCTGGTAGTTAATGGAGACAGAAAGGTACCTTAAGAAGGAGGTACCTTTCCTTTAAGAAGGACCATCTCAGATGTCTCTTCTAGATGGCTGGGTCAGATATCCTGCTTTAAGAGCCATTTAGGACCATTCACTACAGAGGGAACTGGGAAACAGTAAGAGAAGAAGTGAACATTTTTGCTCCCTGTTTGCCAGGAAACACTTCTGGATTTCCTTCACTCAAAAATGCTTCAATGCTAATGTTTTGCTCACAGAAAATGATGCATTCCTCCATTGTCTGATAATCACAGCTCTCTCCAGGGACACTGTCTATTCAAATAATTTCTGAACATGTGATCAGCTATATCTGCTCATTCAGGTTTGCTTTCATGGGTATCCAGCCTACATTTTTTCTGCAGCTATCCAGCTGTATACACAGCTATAATTTAAGTAAACACAAAGGCATGTACCTGCATTTTCTATTTTGGGACATATCTGTAAAAATAGTTTTCTCTGGCTTAATTGTAGCAGTTTAAAGTTAAAATTATTCCAGTACAAATCTCCCTAATTATTGGTCTGGAGATTCTTTAAGATGAGATTGTTGAAAAGATTTAATCTTTGAAACCTGAGGCATATTTCTTCACCACAGTTGTTCATGCAGGTCCAGCAGTATTGCTTCTATTCCCTATTTTAAAAGAACATCTTGGCAAGTATCAAGCATTCAAGGCATAGTTTCAGTATCTGAAAATTCACTTTCTTTCAGTATTTTCTTACACAGACAGTCACCTCAGTGAATATTCTAGCTTCTAAAGCCACCAAGTAGTATACTCCCTGAAAGCAAATCCAGACTCAATCAAAGAGGATTAGCCCTCTCCGTCCTGTGAGGTGGCCATTGTGCTGCTAGCCTTTTTCATCTTACTTGCAGTTTTCAGTTTTTGAGATTTGTAGCTCAGTTTCCCTGGGAGCCAAATTCATAGATACATTGTATGCGAGAAACTCAGTAAGAAAACAGAGAATCAGTTGTCTGCTAATGTAAACACAGCTGTGTATGGCAAGTGGCATGTAGTTGTTTATATCCAAATTCAGGCTATGGTACAACAGAGAAAATAAATAAAAACTTCAAACCAAAAGAAAATAAAAATGTCATCATTTTTGCCTTTTCCTTTTACCTAAAAGTACTTATGCAGATGCATATTTTGGGATCAGACAGGAAGATAAGAAGAAATAATTTGCACACTTTTACAGGAGTACCATTTAAAGATGTTTCAAGTCCTCATATTACTTCAATAGTCATGGTAGGCACTGAGGAATTTCTGGGAATGTGTGTGATGCCATAAAAGACTAAGTGATCATTTTCCACCCTATTTTTCTTTCCTTTTTTTTTTTTTTGGTACATGGCCTGTGAGTGTATTAGATGAGAATTTTGTACATAATTTTTTTCTCAGAAGTCTTTGCCAGCAGTTAATACTAGCTTTCTACAGCCAGAATGCCGGAAAAATGCAATGAAAATGTTTCCAATCCCAAGAGAGAAAAGTGTTTCTTGTCATTCTTATTTATCAGAATGAGCACTTATTTGTCAAAATGAGATTGCAGTACTCATGATTCAGAATGAGATGCCAGCAATGCTGTATATACTTAAATAAATTCACCCAAGTACTAGAAGCATGATAGCTTCCCGTCACTACCAGATTATGTCAGAATAAGTAGCTATACTAGTTCAAAATTAGCTTGCATAGTCCTGCACACAGGACTAATGCACCATTTATGTCCTGTGTATACAGTCAACAGCCTAATGCTGTTTGCTATTGTACCAGGGGCAACAATAACCAGAAGAAGACCCTGAGCATCTTAGTATCTCTTGAAGAAGATCTCACAGGCTGTCCAGTTAGGACACTGCACATGAAATCCTCCTCTCTTTTGCATCCTATTACATCTAAGAGGGAATCTCCCTTTTGACTAGTTTGAGGTGGCATGGTGTGGCTCTGCTCAGGAAACTGGACATTCTTGGGATCCCTCCAGTGTAAAACTGAATAACAGGGTGTGATGGACTGCCCCAGGGCAGTGTAACACAGCAAAACTCTCTGCTGTGAAGGAAGACGGTTCTAACAGTCTGATCTATAGGTGTTCTCAGTCAGAAGGCTAGTGATAGTAAAAATCTGGATTTCATAGGAGGGAAGTTAGACAGAGAACACCAAGCAGCATCTATCTGTTCCGGGAGGAATCCTTGTTGCACTGCAAGAGCAGAGAATGGGTTGAACAATTAGGCAGAGATGCAGCTCTGTCTAAATTTAGTTTTAGAGATAATATAGGCGTGTCTTCTGCTGCTTGTATTCCCAGTGATTCCCCTGAAGCAGAATCAGTCTGAGTAGTGGTTAATATGTTATTCGTGTCTTTATGTTCTCTATACACTATTTAAGAGGTATTGGGGAGGAATCTTTGTACATAGTCTCTAAGGTTCTGGGCAGTCTATAACAGACTGGTGGTTTTTTTTTTCTTTGCTTAACCCTGTTCGTTAAAGAAAGCAGAACAAAAGGAGGAAACTTTCCATTAAGTCATATATGTCTGTCCAAAAAAGCTTTCACCAAAGATTCAGTGGATATGCTCTGAGCACATGCTTACAGTGTCCTGTGATCTGTAAGAGAGCAGGAAACAGCATGCTTTGCTTTTCAAGGAACAAACAAGTGCATCAGTTCAAAAGCAGTCCTGACTGTAATGGGGGAAAAATGCTGATAGCAGCAGGACAACATAAAAGAAAACTGCAGAAGGAGCTCAGAAGCAGCAGAAGCCTAGAGAATATAGGGTGGCGATGGTGGTTAGTAGTATTAGAAAAGTTGAAATTATGGAGGAGAAAAAAGAAGGTTAAGCTTGGTCTTAATGCAGACTATAGGGAAATGGATCAATAGTCACAGCTGATTTGATCTGGTATTGGCAACAGTCCTGCTGTAAACAGGGGCTTGGACTACATGACCTCCAGATGTGCCTTCTAACTAACATTTCTGAGAGTCTTTGAATTCTTGAAGTGTCAAGTGAGGACATGCTGCCATTCTTTGGTTTTTTCCTGTATTGAAAAATACCAATATATTGCGTAAGTTCTCAAAGATGTCTCCCCTTTACGCGGGGATCCTTCTCCTCACCCAGAAGGGCAGCTCACAGAGGAGCAGGTGAGATGTGCTGCACAAAGATAGGTAAGGATGTGACACAGGGGCTGGGAGAGCTGAAGGGAACTTGTTGTTGGGCTTTATAACAGGATAAAAACTTGTTCATTTATTGGAAAATGAGTAGAGAAAGCTAGCAATTATTATGAGTGGAGGACCATTTGGTTCTCTGGGAGTGCGCTTGCCAGGGCAGTCCTAAAACGGAAAGTTTCTAGATCATGCACTAACTCTGATAAGGGTTAGCACAAGCTGGCAATATGCTACATCATCTTCTCAGAGAGACTGAAGCCTGAGTGTTTGGGGAAAACTCAACTTTAGCCTTTATGTTCAAGTCATCTTTCCAGTTGGAGGATGATGCACATCCATGAGGTCACTTGAGGGACACTAGGTGTCTGTTAAGCCAAAAAGGACATAGTCTTCCCAGGTTCCAGAATAGCCATGGCTGTGGGTTTCCATTTCTCTGCTGGATCAGGAGAGGATACATGGGCTTCACTCAAATCCTATCCCACTTCCTGTTAGGGCTCTTCTGCAGTCAAGGAGCTATTCAGCAGAGCTCAGTATCCTTCTCTCAAGTGTAGAGCTTTCACCCCCTGCTCCTGAGAGCAGCTGAGAAGTGCTCTGAGTCCCTTTTATTGTTCTTAAAAGTAGGAAGAGTTTCCAGAAGTGGAAAAAAAAATCTGGCAGAAAGGGATGAGTGAGAAATGAAGCCTGCCCAAGGCTGGTCTTCGTTATGCGTACAGCTGTGAACAATTACAGTCGCGCCCACACGCCATAACACACCTAATCGTGCCTTGTAGGCACAGCACACAGCAGCCACAAGATGCTCTCAGCCTCTGTTGCAAAACCCACCTCAATTATTATCAAATCTACTAGACCTGCCACAACGGGCACTTGGTCTCCTTTCCAACACATTCCCCGATAACCCAAATCAATCATGAACGTGTGATTTTGGTATCACAGAATTTCAGGCAGTGAAGAAGGCAGAGGCTAATAAATAGAAAAATGCAAATGCTATATCTCCTGTAGAAATCTGTATTTGCTGCGAGGGTTGTCTATTGCCCCTCAGTTTAGGACCTAGGGGCTATATGAGGACTAACAGCCGCAGTGACCTAACTGTGTACGTGTGTCTGTAATTAATTCTGATGAGCTATGCAGACCAGACTCCCTTGCTATATAAACTATGAGTATAAATAGACATGATAGTTGAAGGCTTCATTTCTGGAACAGGGGAAGAATTTCCTAGTTCCTAACTTTTATGTACCCTAATCAGATTCCAGTTCAATTTTGGAGCAAGAACTAGGAATATGTTATCTTCCCAATAACCCCTATATGACCTGTTTCCCATGCAAAGACAACCAGGGCACAAGAGGTGCAAGGACCAGCATGAGCCAAGGGTGTGCCATGTCATGTTACTGTAGGTAGTCTCTACATAGCCTGATGAGTAGGTCATTTGTTACAGACACATAATTTAGGCATTAGAACTTGTTTCCAAATTAACTGAAAGGAACATCATGGTTTGACAACAAGCTCTCCAATTTGCTCATTGCTCTCTTCACTGTTACTTTGAGAAGCCACTAGAATAAGCATTTTTAAGCTGAAAATAGCCTTGGGCACTTTCTATAAAATCCCAAATGCAGGCTTTGTCTTCCAAAATCTCAAATGTAGGTCTCATGGTTTTAGGGATAAGGTTTTTTTGGATATTATTCTTAACTTGCAAGTGGTTTAGATACGAACTAGAGCACTCCTTGGGAAATGGCAGACCTAGGTTCAGTTTTTGTTTGAGCAGATTCAAATCCACAACTTGTATCCTAACACCAGTATGATTTATTCTATCTGGTTTCTAAATTAGCATAAAGCCAGCACTCCCTGAATATCTCCTTGGGGCTGAGTAACCATCCCAAGAAGTATATTCAAGAATGAGTAAACCAAGTTAAGAGAGAAGAGATACGAGAATGACTCTGGGCACTTGGCTGAAAAGCAAAGCCCCGGTTTCTGCTTTATGTTCTTACAGCTGTTCCTGGACTTTATTTTAGTAACTGTCTAATATAAAACTAATGTGAAAATCTAATCAAGAGCTCCTGGGGACCATATTACAGAAGAGAAAGCTACAGAAGAGAAAGCTGCAGAAGGAGCACACAAGATAACTTAGGATACACATAGACCTCTGACTCATCAAGTAGGTGAGATCAGACTAAATATGAGGGACATGCTCAAAGACTGTGTTGTGCTGGAAAACTACACATATCTACTGCTGTGTTGGGAACAGATATATGTACAGTAAAGACATTCTTTCACTGACCTTGTATTCATGGCTTATTGCCAAGATGTCCATCAGAAGAACTAATCAAGAGACTCAAAGTGTTGCAGTGAGGTGAAATTCTGCCAAAAATCTCAAGGCTGCAGAGGTTTGATAGTGTTGAAGCACCATTTATGAGATGGTTGGAATAGGGAGAATGAGGTACTCCGAGACTTGCATTGGGCAACACTGTTTGAAAACCAGCCACTACGTATAGAGTTCACAGTACACTACTTCATCCATATCTTGCCCAGGCCACAATTGGGTTCCTCCGTTATAGACTGGTGTCTTCCAATAGGAAAACTGAGTCAACTGGAGACAACCATCACCAGTAATGTTAGCGGCCAAGAGAGATGGTAGATGATCACATCTACCAATCACGCATACTCCTGCCTACAGCATCCACTGGATTTGAAAACCAGATATCCTTCTCATGTCCACTGATGAACTCTCTTAGCAAAACTGGGGAATACTGGCAAACCGGTGTGGGGAAGCACCATGAATGCTGCATAGCATTTCAGTACCCTTTTAGCAGGCAGGAGGTACCTTTGCTGTGTGTTCACCTGGGTTTTAATAAGACCTCTGGGATACCAGGTTGCTGGAGTTCAAAAGGAAAAGCTGGAAGTAAAGGACCACAGAAGCATTAAATGATTAGCTTGTGTTGGCACGGCCAGCCATGGCAGCAGATTGGATTTCCAGTATTAATGCCAATGTTTAATGAGAATACTGCAGCTTTTAATCTGAAATAAATGGAGTTGATGTATTTGGATGAGATCAAGGGAGAATAAAAAGACATTTTTTGACAGCTCCCATTCTAGCCAGCATTGGCACAAAATTCTCCTCCATCCTGTCCAGCATTCCAGCTCTTTTAAAATAAGCTATGCTGCAGCCATGGTATGTTCAGTATGTCACCGGTGAATGAAAATGTAGTCACTCGAGGTGATACACAATTCAACAGGCTGCAAAGGAGCCGTTCTGTGATTTTTTAAAGAGCCCATATATTTTCTGATTTAGTGTTTGCTTTTTAAAAACATTACTTTTTCCTTCTCACACCGAGAAGTTACTGGGACTTACTGAGTTCTTTGGAGAAAATATTTCCATCTAAATCTGTCTACAGTCATCAGATGAATTCTGAATATACACAAGGGAAGATTTTGTTCTTTGACCAACTTAAAATTTGACTGTGTTGACAGCAAGTTATGTCTGATCTCATTTACATCAGTGCATAACTCAGTTTTCTTCAAGTAGAACTGCTCCGGATTCACACCAGTCTATATCTGAAGAGAGTTTGACCTTGCTTATCAGGCTTTTACAGATAGTCATTCTCAAATAATCTTTCTGCACGTTGCTCAAGTTTACTTCTACCATGCTGAATGATCACTCACTGCCAGCCAAGTCAACCCAAACCCTCCTAGGCAAGGAAGGTCAAAATTCTGCCCTCCTGTTTGACTTCACCCATTGTCCAGAATTAAAGCTGAGATGTTTTCTTTCTTTGTTTTTGCCAGGTTCTCCAGTCTCATACCTCAAGCTGAAGCAAGAGTGCTTGCTTGGGGAACTCTTACATCCTTGTTTTCTTCCAAATAGTGAGTCAAAAAAAGCTTCTGAATTCAGAGGTCCCCACGTACTGCTCAGAAGTAGAATAATGTCTGGAATACAATATATATGTAATCGGAGATATATAGGAAATTAAGTATTGCCATTGACATATGAATAAATTTGCACTTATGGAAGGAACACCACCAGAGAAGTTACTGAAATGCCCTCTCATTTAATATCTCCTTTCCAGCATGACGGAGAAAAAGAACCTTTCTTTCTAAACAAGAAGATACTTGGGTAAAGTATACATATAAAGGATTGTAATTTTGAGATATTGCACTAAACAAGGCAACACCTGTTCTCATAGTTGCTTGTGCACACACAGAATTTAAAAAACAAACAAAAAAAAAACCCCAAACAACCACAAAACCCCAGAAGAGTAGAAAAATACCTAACCTGATCCATTTGGCTTGGATATAGTAGACTTTGCATCTCTGAATGGACACAGTGCTTTTCTCCTGTTATACTGTTTTAAATTTCTGTCAACCACACTTAGCCGAGGTTTGGCCCAGTTAGGATATAACTATGTCCTTGTGGAAAGTAAATTTTGGCTGTGCTCTTGTTACCTTACAAGAATGTCAAATTGGATCTCTTTCTGGACGATAGCTGGTAAATATCCTCAAGTGTGAAATCATGCTTATCTCCACGTTGGTGCTTTGACCTGTCATGTCACCCTGAAATTTCTTAGGGACTGATCAGCCCCAGCAGCAGCTGGCAATTCTTTGCACAGAGTATCCCGTTGCCTGGTCCTTCCTACCCTGTTTGTGGATCAGTTTCATGTGGATCAATCTGCAGTGGATGCAAAGAATATGCCACTGAATCCTTGGTTTCACTGCTGCTCTTCTAGAGAGAAGAAGGAGTTTCTCTAATTATCCCTTCTTAGCAATCATTTTTGATTACATGTTTTCTTACACCCTCTCCACAATTTACTTTATTTCATGACCAGCAGTTTTGATGCCAGCCAGCCCACATCCTTGCCAGCCTGTCGCAATTGCAGATGATCTCCCTTGTGCTGTGGAGAAGTTTCGGGGTGTTGGAGACCACAGTAGTATTCTTTGGTGCACCCTGCTTCTACCTGCCATCAGTTCGACACCTCCACAGCCTGCATTGCCTGGCTGCAGAGGTGAAAACCAGACAAGCAAAACATGTGGTCCGCTCTTGAGCCATCATGTTGCATGTGGTGATGTATGTGTATGGGATGCTCTGACTGCCTCTGTTTCAGGTCCTGTGTTGAGTATAATATGAGGGCTGCTAAATGCCATTGATAGGCCATCTCTAAATGCTTTCTCTAAAGCTGTGGCTTCTCAAAAGTGAGCATTGCCACCCCGCAGCTGAGGGGATGGAGGATGGTTGGGTCATATCCCTACCTGAAGAGAAAGACAGGGTAGGAAGAAGGGTATTGGGGCAGGAAGGTGTGCAGAGGAGCTGGGATCTCTGTTCCTGCAACCATGGAGCTGGGATGGTGGGGTGGTGACTACCAATCCATTGTGTTGCTGACAACAGTATCCACCAGCCAGAGCCCTTCACAGTGACCCTGGAGGAAGAGTAGCAGCCAGTCTGGTTCTCCCATACTCTGCTAGTCACAAAGCCAGCTGCAGTCATGGGTGTTTTTCTTTCCCCCAGTAGGCTGCTACTCTGGGCTGCTACCTGCTTTGCCTGTTCCCAGAAGAGCTCTGGATTGGGTGATGAGGCTAAATTGGACCATGGTTTACTGCTGGTATATTTTTGATGTAATGGAGACCTGTAAAAATTCCTGCCCAAAGCTGGATGAATAAATTTTTGTGACAGGTAAAAAAAAGAATTTTTTTTTCATTGCAACTTTATATACAGTGCTGGAAGTCATTGGAGCTTCGTGGAGTAATGAAACCCCTTGTAGAGTCCTTCTCCTGTACCAAGGCACAGCACAGTGCAGGAGAAAATGTGGCCTTATTTCATCATCTGCCTGTTGAAAAGTAGATGTTTATGCAAGAAAATAGGTAAAAAATAAATGACTGTGTCACACTTCCCACTGAAATGTTCTTGTTCTTTATGGACAAGCTCAAGCAATTCAGTTTTAAAGCACCACACCCCAATCTGTGCTATAAATCGGGTGAGCTCCCTCAAGTCAGCGAGCCTGTGAAAGAAACACACCCTCAAATCAGGAATTGCTGTTGCAGGGACTGTGCACATGAGAAGACTCCATTTTCACCACCCAGGAGCATCCAGGTCAAGTGTTTTGAGGAGGGGATGCAATCATGCTGACTATTTTTAAGCACCCAGTTTAAGAGTTTAAATTGAAGGGTTGCTCTCCCTTCAAGGAAGGAAAGAAGTTTAGTCAAGAGTCCAGAGTAGATATCTAATTAAGGTGCCATAGATCATCCTATGAAAGAGTTCCTTTTACCCATTGCCTATAAGAAAAACTTAAGGTGGTGTCTGAAGAAGAGCAGACTATTCAGGGAGCTGTGGGGAGATGAATCCAATCTAGGCTCCTGTGTTTGGTAGCTGAGGTTCGGCAGTGTGCATAACATCTCTTCTTCACTTGGATATCCTTACTCTGAGGACCTGTTTATATCCCGTTGACTAGATACAGTAGTAGTGTGAGAGCCGTAAAGGAAGCCTGAGGAGAGATGGGGTTAATTGGTTACTGCTACACCATATATTCACATTACCTAAAATATAGCCCCCAAGAAATTTTTTTAAGGTCGCCCTTGGAATGAGTACCAAACAAGAAGCCCTTATTTTCTGTTCCCTACCCCATTATTGTCACAAGCGTGTATAGTTTTGGGGCTCATTTGCAGTGTTCCTGTAATGCTAAAGGATCTACACATTGCTGTTCTGCCTGCTCACAGCAATCCCTCTCTCAAAGATAAGGAAGAATACTACTGCTTAATGCAGATGGTGAAAGTCTATAAACTGTTAATATGCTTACAAATAGGAGACATTCAATTCTGTAAATATTCTTATCTGTTGGTAACTGTAGTTTTTCTTCTCTGGCTCTTCAGTCTATATATGGGCACAAATAGAGATGAACGAATGGAAATGACCAGTGAATCAAATGATAAAACACAGAGAAGGTCAAAGCAGTAGCATTTATTGCCATCATCTCTCAGAGAATATATGAGGCATTAAAATTCTGATACTGTACCATATTCTAGTCACAAAGATTGTAACGAGCACAAGTAATGTCATCAAATGAATCTCATCTAATGACACCAGCAATAACAAGAACAAGAAAAGGTGCAAACACAACCTCCTTGAGTATGATACTAAATAGGTGTTTTATAGTCCATCTCAGAAAGTGGGGGCTGTGGCAACACATTAAGGAATGCACAACACAGCCAAGTTGATTAGTCATTAGTTATCGCACAACAGCTACTGTTGATTGCTACTACTAGATATCTGATATATTACTATCCTAGGCTATGCCTGTTTTTTTCCCCACCATGGTCATGCAATTTCTGTTGACAGACAGTTAAGGCTGCCATAGATAATACAAGGGAAGCTAAGTGTAAATCTCAACTGTGAATCTGCAATGACTCCAGGAAAACAGACTAAACAATGCAGCTGACAGGGCTCATATCTATCAGCTTTTCTTTAATGATATCATAATTTCACATAGTATGTGGCTGCAGCTCGGAAACATGCTGGAACCAGGGATCTCATCTGTCTACAGGCAACAAATCAAGGATGGGATAAATGCTTTTAATTTCATAGAATCAGGAGGACCCTGGGCAGAGTAATTCTGTGCAGGATTGACTGATAGAAGTCTGGAATTCCTCTTTGCAGGCTCCTTTCCCCAGAGCCTCCAGAAAATGTGACAGTGCTTAGTAAGGCAAAGGCTGGGCTGCAGATTTAATTGCCTGGCCCTGGCAGAAGCAGCAGTAATTGCAAAAGACTGTAAGAATGTATTAAAGATTCCATCTCCTCACTGAAACCAAACCAGGTTGTATTTTCATCATCAGCAATAATCAAAGTGTAGTTCATTTTACTACAAAGCCTGCCCTGACTTGGTTGGGATGTTATTTGCCTTTCTGGGTGTATAACTGCTCATACCTTAATACAGCCAAGGGTTTGCAAAACTTAATTTGCCCCTCTTAAAAATTGGACCAAACTTTCACTTACAGACCTAGATTATTCAGTTTAAAATTGTAATGCAAGAAAGTTTAGTCCTGGCTCCCAAGCTTTTTAATAGTCTCATTTGCTTTTCTGTGTGTCATGTTGGTGCTAGGGGCAGCTGCAGACCGAACTTATTGCCTAATTTATAGTTCCCTCTCCACCCCCAGTCATCTTCAGTATTGTATTTTCTGTTCAAAATGTGTTTGTTCTATTAAAATATGTATGTTTCCAAGGTAAATCTCCATTTATGTTTCTAGTCATTATTAGTTGCTTTGCATGATTATGTGACTAGGCACATTTATTTCACATTCCTGGATCAGTCTCTTTCATTCTCAGTTATACCATGAAGACGTCCTGCCACCAAGAAGTTCTACAGTTATGACCCAACTTCAGAAGTGGCATCTACTCTAACTTGACAAGTTACCTAATATCCTTGCCTTGTACATATAAGAAATTTAAGACCATGTGTCAAGAAAGATTCAACTGGTGGTGACTGAACTGGTGACCTTTGGGGTTTAATACATGAGCTCTTATTATTTGAGAAATTCAAATCGGTTAGTCAGAACTGAGGCAAATTTATCTTTCTTTGGCCAAAGAAATACCAGAAGTAGTTGTGAATCAAGGGGGAAAGTTGTCATTGTATCCTTTGAAAACCCAATGGAGAACTTACTGGGTTATTGTCTATAAATCATTTTGAAAGCACTATATGTAATAGCAGTCATTGAAAGTCAGTATTTACCTACAGTCTGAGATGATACCACACTACATTTTAGTACTATAGGCTGACATGAATGATTTCACAGTAAGAAGCTGGCACTGGCATGCTAAATATTACCTTCATTATTGATTCTCTTTATGTCAACCCATGGTGACAATGGTGTCATTGTTATTCCTGCTCCCCAGGAGTCAGTGAAATGCTGGCTGGTGAAGGAGCTGGGGTTGCCATAAGCACCTTCTGTTGACAGTTGGTGCCAGATCACTATTTCCAAGGTGGACGTGATGTTGCAGACAGTGAAGCCAATGAGTCTTGCCCACAAACACAGCTGCGGGCACATGCAACACCTACTTGCACGCTTACTTTTGGCAAGAAGAGCAGTCTCAGCCACCATGATTTACCATTGTATTCAACATGAGAACTGGTTAGTTTGCTTGTCCTGGGGAATTTTGTGCTGCCTCTGGGACAGTCAAACCCCCAGAAGAGCTGTGACTGGAAATAGGTATACATGCAGAGAACTGCTCTGTCTGCAGATACTGCGTGTGTTTTTTTCACTTGATGCATGGCAGAACTGTGATCTCCATTTTAGTAGCAGGATTATGAGTCCTGAGAAAATAAAAGCTGAGTGCATTCACGGAACCTTTGTGCATGGCTGTACTTGTGATTGGTTCCCAACCGCAGCCTCTTCTGATGTTAGTGGGAGTTTGGTGCCTAAACCACCAGTTCCCAAACATCTCAGATGGTCTCAATCTTCTCTTTCACAGACCATCCATGGAGCCAGAGGGAATTAATAAATTTAAAACATTTTACTCTTTAGTATCATTTCACAGCCCAGTTGATAATCCCTCAGCACAGACCAAGTGTTGTGAACCCCTTGTCTAAGCTTTATGGACAATATGCTCTGTTGTGACATGACAATGTGGGAAGAAGAGCAAAACAAGAATATGGTGGGACCACTGAGTGCACACCTCCGAAGTACTAAGCTACAGCTTTAGCTAGGGACAGGACCTGATGCTGGACACACAAATCTTTCTCTTACTTAGCCAGCATAGACTTACAGATGTCAGTAGGACTGTGCTGTAAGTGGGCCTTCATTGACCTTTTAGAGAAATTTTGATGGAGCTTTCTGTTACACAGTAAAAATTGATCTGTGTTTAAAAAAATGCTCAAGCTATGGGTTTATTCAAGCACTACCGACATATAGATAATAATGAGAATAATAGTAACCCTTCAAAGGTGAATAATTGCTAAAGGTAAGGTAGGGAGTTTAACTGGCACAGCTGCAATGCAGCTAATCTAGTGGCATTCAAGCATTGGGCCTGAAAAGCCATGTTCCCTTGGGTTGCTTTATACTACACTGCAGGTGTAAAGGGAGCAGAAAACCAATGAATCATCTTTTCTTTGGAGCAGCATATTTTCCAGGTTTGTCACGAGACAAGGTTTTATAGCCTTGGTAGCAGGCTGAAGAACTGCCAGATATATGTGCCAGATATGTCAGCGTAACACAAGGCTCCTCAGAGAACCTTCTTTCAAATTATGAAAACCCTGAAGATTCTCCATTTTAGGTCAAGGTCCTCCAGTATCTAGACAGGCAGGGAATTTGAAGGTAACAAACCCATAGTAGTGCTTCCTTTTGTCTGCAAAAGCACCTTATTTTGTTGTGCCTTTAATTTGACTGCAGCACAAGGTTTTGACTTGGGTGTATTTTGCCTTGCCTAGTCCAGGGAGTGCAGATAGATTAAGGTTGAACAATATCTGATGCAAACTTCTGAGGCAATGAGAGCTGCGTGTAAAATTTTAAGACTGCACACAACTCTGCCTTATGCTTTCCTGTGGCTATATTACATACATTTATTGAAATTCAATTTGTAGTTAGGGAACAAGAGGATTTTTTTTAAGGCAGTTTATTACTGCAGGTAATAGAAAAGGCATAAATCTGCTAATGCTGAAGTTTCTGGCCAGTGACACTCTAAGCAGTTATTACTGGGGGTGTTTCACCAACCATGGGAAATCTTAAGCAAATGCCATAAAACTTTTTGTTTCACACATACTCTGAGTCATTGTTAAAAATTAAAAAAGTTAAAGTCTTGCATATTTTTTTTTTCTAATTTTGTCTTCCTCGGGTCTTGGGAAAGTCACAAGAGCATGTGTTAGCATAGTTTAATACAAATAAATGAGGTTGGGGAGACATTTTTGAGATCTTGTACCCATGGTGGAAAGTTCCTCAGCAGATATTTTCCCGCAAATAGCCCAGAGCAGTAAGTAACAGAATTTCCCTTTTATAAAAGACCTCTCTGAATAGAGGGTAACAGTGCAGATGCTACATGCAGCTGTAGTTCTTCACTGTTAGTAGACAAGAAACACAGTATTGTTTCTAAAGTAGCTGGCAGTAGTTGACCTCTCCCCATAGGGAGAGAGAAAATGGTCAATCCTGGTAAAATATGATAAGACCTCCCTCTGTTCTTCTTTCTCAGTGCATGAGATGATGGTCCCTGATGTCCACTTGGCACGGTGGTGCCTGGTGGTGCAGGAGCACTGTTGGTCTGAGGCTGCAGAAAGAAGAGTCCTCAGCTTTTAATGACACTTGCAATGAGGAGTAGGTATGGATTTCTATAAACCTGGGGAGCAACAACCAGCAGTTTCGTAGTCAGTAGGTGATGCTTCACAGGTCAAAACAAGGAATTGAACACAAATGGAGGGTCTTGTTTTATGATCCTTCTCTGGAGATTTTCAAGACCTGCCTTGATGCAGTCCTGAGTGATGTGCTCTGGGCACTCCTGCTTTAGCAGGGGAGTTGGGCTAGATGACCTCTAGAGGTCCCTTCCAATTCTGTCAAATCTATGAATCCGAGAACCATTTGTATAAAAAAAAGCCCTGGTGTAGGTGGGGAAACTGAGACTCTCTTCCTCCCACCATGCAAAGTTATACAGAGGAATTGGAGTAAAAGTCTCTCACCATCCAGTGATGGGGCTCCTGAACTACCTACCACAGACCAACTGAGACCTTGGCACAACCATGAAGACCGACTTCAGAGTCTTTTTGCCCATGATAGTTGTGCCTCTAATGTAAGCATCAGGCATGCACAAGCAGGGAGGCAGGAAGCTGTGGCTAACAGAGGGCAATCCTGAACTTCTTGTGATCTTAGAGGTGTCACTCTTGTGCCTACAAGTTTCTTTGCTCTCTGATTCATCAGATGCTTTAGAAATGTACTTGTGCTCAAGGAGAAGTTATGCAGCACCTCTGCTTAATCCATTCTCCTGCAATTCTGTAGTGCATGATCGTTTCACTGTAGACCTATTTCCCAGCAGAGGCTTGTGTGCTGTTTGGTGTGCCTCCACAACGCTTTTTGCATCAACTGAGAGCCCATTACCCAGCCCACCAGCTCCCTTTTCAGTCCCACTGTACTTACTGATCATGGAGAAGGTGACTTCTGGGGGAGAGAACTGGAGGTCATAGATTGTTTGTATACAAGTCAAAGGAGAAGGCACTTGTGAAATACATGATAAGTCCCTCCACCTGTGCTCCTCATGCTCTCACAGTGGTTCCTCATCTTATTCCTTCTCTCCATCTTCTCTTAGATTCCTTGCCCACTTGTTGCATCTTGTCCCTAGTTAACTTGTCAGTTCTTTAAGATGAGGATAATCGTTCCTAAATATTATACTTACTCAGCGTGACAGAAGCTTGAGAACCTCTGGGCTCTCCTGTAATGAATGTAATATATAATAATAACAAGATGTCATTGAAAAATGAGCCTGGTACTGTGCAGAATAATTGAGAATAATGTTAGTTTTTAATAGGAAGACTTCTTTGCCCAATGATACATACATTTTGTCAGAAGTAACAATTATCAAAATGTTCAGATTTGCAATTTCCCCCCTTTGTTTATTTCACTGTTTCTTTTCTCCTTCATTTCATTGTCTCCCTGTTAGATTTTTTTTCCTGCTTTTTACTCTAACCTGTGAAAGGGATAGAATTAAAATTCCAGGACAGATTTGGGAGTTTAGGTTTCATTAAAAAGAAAGAAAATACTGAAATTCCATTTTTGTAAACATTTGTTTTAATACAATTTTTCAACCAAAGTACTTTAAATAAGTGAAATATTTTCACCAGTTGTAATAAAATTTGTTAATATTTATTTTGACTAAATATATCTCATCTTTTTTCCCCTTTTCTAGTACCTCCCAAACCTGCCAGATATTTTCTCCCTCTCTCTTTTTATATTTCCTTTCATGTTCTTATCTCTCTCACATTCACCTGTACATGCAAACACTCACTGACACAGATATTTTGACTGGTGCCTCGTCTTTGTGCACAGCAGAGAGGCTAAAGCTATGCCTGGATTTTACATCTCTCTCTATTCTCCAGGCTCTTGTCCCGCCTTTGAGATGCTCACAGCTACACAAAGGAATATAAACATTCTTTTTCATTTCTTTGGTATCTCCTCCAATAACAACAAAAAAAAATCTTTTCTCCTTTCCTGCTTTTCCAGAGGTAACAAAGAAGTCATTGTCTTCAACTCTAGCTTGGCAAGTCACAGAGGGAGAGAAAGATGGGGAAAATCCCTACCTAGGAAAATAATAGTATGAATTATTTTTATTATTACAATTTGTTATACTGAGTCTGTACCTAAGGGGCCCTCCTTAAAGCTTGGGGCCCCTTTACACTCTGGGATGATACACAAAAGGACTCTGCTCCAAAGAAGTTTTTTCTTTCTTTTAAGGCATTTCTGGCACTGATTGGATACTGATAAAAAGCACTGTCTTGGCAGCAGTAGAGAGGAAAGTCTCCCATTCATCTGCAGACAGTACAAGTTTCCCCTTCCCTCTGTCCTGCTGGCCATCAGTCGAGGGCGTGAGAGCCCATCACGGATTTCCAGGTTGCTGGGTACAGTTCAGGGCACAGGTTCAAAAGCCACCTGGCTGATTTCAGAATCATAGTACAAAGTTTTCTTCCCTTGGGAGAATGAAAGTCACTCCAGCTCATACCCCAGCCTGTGCTTGAAGCAGATCCAGAGCTGTCAGTAATACAGAAAGTGTGGGGACATGTGGGTACATCACTGTCCATATGCACAGCGTGTGTGACCCCAACCCCACCAGTCAGCAGGCTTTTTTTCCATTGATTCACCCAAGACTTAACCCTCTTCACACATATCACACATGCCTATTGCTTTACCACCTTCTCAAAATATACTATAAGATTTTAAATATGCACTGAGTCCCCTGCAATTTGTGAGTTGAGTTAGTGTAACTCCAGTGAAGCCAATGCACCCAAGCCCGTTTACACTGATGGAGAACTTGCTCTTGATTTCCTTCTTAGGAGGATACAGCTTTGAACCTCCAGATGCCAGAAGCCACCTGCAGGTAGGTGCAGAGGATGCAACAGGAGGGAGTCAGGAAAAGTCACTGAGGGATGTGAGAGGAGAAATATTCTCTGTCACCTTTGGATATGTAGGGAAAGCTTCCTTTTTTGCACCCCTGTCTAAGGATTCACACTGGTGGTTCAAACACAGTGTGGGGCACAGAGAGACTGTAGCACTGTCATGCAGAGGGAGTATACTTTAACTTCATCAGAATGCGCTTAAAACTAAAACAAAACTTACATTCACAAGAAACAAAGAAATCTGCAGAGGAAATATAATATTAGAACGTATGAGTCTTTTTTATTTTTCAATAGACTTTATTGCTCTTAATCTTTTAGTGTCCAAGATTTCTTTTGTTTGCATTCCTCTGCTTTGAGTATCCCAAATTATTTATCTTCTGGTTATACTAAGTGTTTTTTAAGTGGAAAATAGGAACTTAAATCCAGCAGTCATTCATTAATTGCAAAGAAGTATAATGTGGTTTTTATATATGCTGTACTTTTTATAACTGATGCACTTTTAGGAATTTAAAGTGTTAAATAAATTAGACAGTCCAGTGAATCTTTTCCAGCCCAGTGTGTTGCTGGAAATTTGGACCTGGTCCATTGCATTTCTTTGAAGCTCTTACTGCTTTTATATTTTGTTTTCTCTAATAGCCTAGTTAACACAAAGCACATTTCCTTCAGAGCCTCTAGTCAGCTCTGCATTTCGCTTGGCTTCTATTTGATTTTTGGACTGTTTCTAATTGATTTCCATTAATAAGGTGCAAACATAGGTTGGCTTGTAGGGGTTTTTTTCTGGTGCAAAAAGAAAAAAAGTAACATGAAACATAAAGATTATTTGGATTCTATCCAAACAATTAACTCCTTTTAGTTTATCCCCAGTAGAGGTTCCTTTGGGGATGCACCATCATTTCATCAGTGGCTTCTCTTCTGCTTCCGTATTTCTTCAATTAAAACTCTCTGCAGAGTGAGCAAGCTTTGTTGCCTTTTCATATTAAAGAGTACCATACTTTTATAAGACTCCAGAGTTATACTATGAGCAGAAATTATGCCACATTTTGCATTCTGAGCACATTTTCTCCTTCCTTTAAATCATACATACATGTATTTATTTGTAATTTAGTCCATGTTAATTTCCAGCTATTTGCATAGCCACCAAATCTTAATTTAGTTCTTGATTCCATATTGTACTTTTTTCTTGACTAACTAGAGGGGGAAAATTAGAAAGCAGACATGATCAAAAGCGTTGCTTCTCAGCAGAACTCAATTAGGGCAAATGATGAAACATGATGTTATATAGAAATGATTGAAAACACAATGTCCTGTTGCTTGCTATAGATTTTAAAGCTGCTCTGCAATTTCATGCTTTAAAGATTATTTTAGTAAATATTTCTAACCTGGCATCTTGACTTCACACTTGCAACAGATAGACTTCCTCCAGCATTATACCTGCTTTCCTCAAGGACGACTAAAGAAGAATCAAGTTTATTTGGAGAAATACATTTAGGTAGAATGGATTTCCGTTTCCATACATGAAATCTTACTCTGGCTCCGGTAGTATTAGACTGCGCCTGTCATCTGGGTTATTCCCATCTTAACCTCTGTATTACTTGAGACAGGCCTAGTGTGTGGAAGAATCATAAAATTATAGAATCATAGAACCATATGGGATTGGAAGGGACCTCTGGAGATCATCTAGTCCAACCTCCCCACTGGAGCAGGTCTGCATAGAGTACGTTGCACAGGAACTAGAGAAGGAGACTCCACCACCATTCTGAGCAGCCTGTTCCAGTGCTCTACCACTCTCACAGCAAAGAAGTTCCTCCTCACGTTTAGGTGGAACTTCTTATACTCGTTTGTGGCCATTTCCTTTTGTCCTGTCACTGGGCACCACTGAGAAAAGACCAGCCCCATCCTCCTGCCACTCTCCCTTTAAGTATTTGTATGCATTAATTAGATCCCCCTTAAGCCTTCTCAAGGCTAAAAAGACCCAAGTCCCTCAGCCTTTCCTCATAGGAGATATGCTCCAGGCCCTTAATCATCTTTGTGGGCCTCAATTATCTTTCTGGCCCAGAAAAACGTTTCTCTGTCTGAGTGTGGATATTTGAATGTGTTCTCGCTGCAATGGTGTGGCACATCATTCTTTTTCAGCAGGTCTCATGCAAATGGAGGCAGGTTCCACCCCAGAGCTGTGACACAGGTGGAGTGGCTTCTGCCATATCTCCTGCTGCACTGCTACCCCATCACCAGCAAGTGATGTCACTGACTGCAAGACCAACGGACAAATCCTTCCCCCTTGGAGCACTGCAGTGTCAGTCCCCCAGTCCCCTCTTCTAGGAGCCCCAGGCCAATGCCTGTGGGCACGTCTCCTCCAGCCCCAGGGAAGGGATTTGTTGCTTGTCTCTGCTTGTGGAGGGAGATCATTTGGCAGCAGCGCAGCACCATCAAAAGCTCACTTGTGAGTGCCCTCTGTGCCTTCCCTTTGAAGAACAGGAGCTGGGAGCGACGCACTGACCTACTTCATCAAGGGCAGGCACTCATACTCGTGAAGCCTTGGTGCTGTAAGCCCTTGCTGGCCTAGACAAAAGGTTTCCTTGATAGTGCCTGGTGATTTAAAGCTGAGAAATAGTGTAAGCATCAGGCATTGGCTTTTCTGGTCCTTGAGGACCGTCCAGGCTGGCACAGGAGTGCACTGCTTCCCACCAGCTGGTGGAGGACCGTGCCAGCCTCGGTGAGGCTGCGACATGCCTTCTCTCAACATGCGTTGGGACACAGCCTTTCCCTCTCTCCAGCATCACCCGCTGCTTGCCTCCTGACCATCAAAAAACCTCCTGCACAACCCCTGCTGAAGTCCCTCATTTGGCAAATATCAATACTGTGTGTCAGTGGGGGTTCTCCTAATTTTAAAGCTGGGCAATGAGCTTCTCATTTTACTCTGGTTTATTTTCCGGACTTGTTTCTTTTATTTATTTATTTTTTTAAATGCTGATGGTAATTTTGTGTTTACAATGTTTTTATAGCCTTTGTGATGTATCATTTCACTGCGACCTCACAGCAAGGCTGTGTGTGCATTTCCCCAGTGTGATTAATTATCTTAATAAAGGCTAGAAAAAGAAAATGGGGAATTTGTGGATAGTGGTCTGCCTTGCTTGGTGTAGGGAATCATTTCATTGTGGGTCATTAACATCCACTGTAGCATAACTCAGCAGTTATGTGGAAAAAAAGTCATGTGTCTGTGGGTTGTGTGAAACGAAACCACAAGCCATGTCCAAACCTCTGAGTCACCTCTGCTGCCTCTCAACGCAGCTGAGGGCCAGGCAGGAAGCACCAACCAAGCAAACATGGTGCTTAGAACCATTTATCCCAGACCTCTCACCAAGCACTCCTTGAAAAAGGTGTGCATATGCCAAAAACGGCACATATTTCCCCTTCAACTTTAATGCATCTCAACCCTAATACCTGCTTCATAGAGTATGGCTTGGGAGCAATTTCTTGCTAACCCCTGTTGTGTCAGTGTCCAGCCCTGGCTTGTCACTGTCCACAATGATGGAGTCATTTCCAGGAATTACAAACGTGAAGTTTGTGACTTTGTCACCTCCTGGCTTGAAGGCTGCAACAGGCTATATCTTCAAAGCAGCTTTTGACCATCACTACACCACCTACCGTGGTTGCCTATATTAAATTTTACTACTGCAGTGGTGATTATGGTCAAAACTGAGGGGGTGTTCATGACACTCCTGACACGTTGTGTTTTGGTGGCACCTATAAAAGCCCAAGATCAGCTCTGAGTTACTCATACTTACACTGACAGAATAGTCATAAAAA
Source organism: Scolopax mira (assembly GCA_004320125.1). NCBI lineage: Eukaryota > Metazoa > Chordata > Aves > Charadriiformes > Scolopacidae > Scolopax > Scolopax mira. The sequence continues at coordinate 19,749 of BJBW01009643.1, read as the reverse complement.
TGTGTGGGGAGGAAAATATCTGAATGCAGAAATGGTGTACGGATCAAGTAAATAATGATACCAGTCCAGAAACGGATCTGGTCATTAGTACTTTGTTGTGAAATATAATGCCAGAAAATCCATGCTTCAGGGTTCCTATCATTCATCTGCACAGCACTACCTAAAAGAAACTGAACTCTTGGAGAACAGGCATTGTGCTGGAGAGAAATGAGATTTGATTTAAAATAGAAGAACAAAGCAGGCGCCAGATTTGACTCGCAGTGTTTTTAGGGGGTTTATTACTGTCACCTTTGTTCTTGATCCACAAAATGTACATGTTTGATATAAGGCCAAACTACAGAGCTTTTCAACAGTTTGGACCCCACCAACCACTTTTTTGGCCTCTTACGTCCTGTCATTAGCCAGCTTGATGGCCTCCATATGTGAGTTTATGGGTACAAAACATCCCACTGTTACTCCTCTGTGTAGTAGGTCTAATTATTTATTATTATAAGCTAACCTATTTTTTTCAGTTCTGTTTAATGGACAAGTGTGAGCACCTGATAAATCAGGGGGGAAAAAGAGATTTATTTGCAAGCTGCAGTGTACTAGGATGATTTCCAAACTTCAGTGTTGCAGTTGCTAAAAGTTTACAAGGGTTCAAAAAGCTGACTGAGCAACTACATGGAAGAAGTATACGCTAAGTGAACTACCCACAAAGTCACTGGTTTTGGTGACTGTCACCAATGAAGGTTTCTCAGCCATGGTCTTGCTCATGTATGCCAAAGAAGTGAATCATCTAGGCCATTCCTGTCAGTAGCTGTCAGAGGCCAGATGTTAGATCAGGTGGATCTGTAGTCTGACAAAGGAGGGCTGTTCTTACATTGCTGTGGTGCATTCTGGGACCGATGGAACATCTGTCACGGGTCAGGGTTAGAAATGAAAATGGGAGAGAAGGATGGACGTGGATGCTTAGTCTGTGGTAGGAAGGGAGCTCCAACATGTTACCAGAAAGCTTAGCCCAAAGGTGTTTGTTAGACACCAAAGAGATGCTAGCTTCTGTTTTCAGCCCAGGTTTTATACAGCAGCGGCCCTGAAATCCAGAGAAGATCTAATTTTAAATCAAGGCTGAATGCACAAATGTAAACATCCTTTCACCAAACAGTAACTCTGATGAATATTGTCATGCTGGGTATGAAATTTAGCTGCTATATCCATACCGGATCTGCTAAATACCTTGAAATCATTCATCTGTGATAGCTAATGAGGAAAATAAGATTATTAATTTCAGTATTTTCTTTGAACAGGGAAGATATTTGGCAAAATATGCCAGACAAAACATCCACACAGAACCATGTCAGTAACTTAAGTGTTTAGTTTGTTCACATTCTTAACCATGAATAAAAGGGAGAAATTAAATGAGAATCTTTAATTGTCTGTATAATTCTTCTTAATGAGTACATGCTGGAGTACCAGAATGATGGTATAGGTTTATGAAACAGATATCTATCTTCCCTTAATAAGAAAGAAGGAAATGATACCATAATACTGCTTAATTATCGGATATCCTTTTACTGTGAATTAAAGGTCTATGCAAACTCAAACTTTGAGAAGGAAAAAGATGTAATACTTAAAAGTACATATGTTATCAGAAAACTGAGAGGGCTAAGGGAAAAGGCTGTGAAGTGAAGGGAAAATATGAGGTGAAAAGTAACAGTGATAACTGTGGTAACAGTAGATCCATTAAAAAATGTATCATACAAGAATTATGAAGGTAATGGAACGGCTCGCCTGCTTAAAAATTAACATGCAGATGTGCTTCACTGGGTGAGGGCAGAGTGCTTAGGCCTGGCAGAGTCAAACCCATGGTCAGTGGAGATGGCAGAACCCAGGTCAGTGAAACTCCTCAACTCTGTAAAAAAGTGATGAGAATAAGTATGCTCAGAAGATGAAAACAAAAATGTTGTGAGATCTCAATGATACTTTTTACTCCATAAAAGTAAAGTAAAGGCAATTGCCTTGCCAAAACCAAAGCTCTTCAGCTGCTGCCTGACTTTAGGCATGCAGAGAATTGCATTGGCTTAACTACCAGCATCTTCATTTTCCCACCTACACATGCTTCCATGAAGTGCACAGCCGTGTGTTTCCATGCTGGCTCTCAGCTGATAAGGATTTCTCTCCAAGTATCTGCAAACTTCCACTTACTACCTCCTTCAGACTGAGCACTGTGGTGTCCCGGAGACAGGCTATGAAGGTGCTGAGGGCACTGGTTATTGGATTCATCTGTAGGGTTCATTGCTTATGTGTCCTCACCCCTTTGTCTCTTGGTTTACACTTGCAAGCTCTCCAAGAGAGGGCTGCAAGAGAACACCACCCAGTAAGGATTAGAGCTTCTTATGGTTCAAATACCAGAAAAGCTTAAACCTGTGTGACTGTATGAGGGGAATCGATGAAGAATTATGGTCAGTCTGCTCCTGGGGTTGTTTAAGATGATGTTTCAAACTTAGACAAATGTCTAAATGTGTGATTTATTAATCAGGAGTCAGCAGGATAGCAGAGATGCATGATTTCTTAGGGAAAGGAGGGAGAAGAGTTTGTTCTATCCTTGTCTTAGATGTATGCATACTTCTTACAGACATATACCTTGGGTATATATCCTGAGGTGCTACCTCAGTGCTCTACCTGCACCAGCTTTCACTTACCTGATAGCAGGAAAAAAACCCCAGGTGAATCGTGAAGGGGCTCCAGTATAGCCACAACCCCCATGGGACCCTGGGCACCTCTAGGGGTGGCTCTTCTCCAGTGGGATCTATGCTGCCCAGTTTATGGGTCAGTGTCACCAGCACTCACTGAATTATAGCCACTCGGTGACACGTCCATCTGGGCCACACCTTGGCTTGCTGGACTAGTCCAACACACCTTTCACTGAAACACCTTTCACAGGTGCTGGAAAGCAGTTTAAGACTTTTTTTTGTCTAAGAGAGGAGGAGAACGGGGGAAGGAAATTAGATTTCACAGCTGGAAAGAATTTTGCAAAACATCTTTCTTTGCCACCCTCCCCCCACTGCTTCTGTGTTTCGGAGCAGGATGTAGACAAAATTGTGGCCTCCCTGAAGTCATTCTTCTTGCCATTATCTTGACCTGAACCAGAACATCCCACAGTGTATTCCCTTTGCTGACAATATTTTGAACAAGACTGGGGAGGTAATATGAGGAAGTGAAAAGGAAAAAAAAAAAAGAAAGGATTTAAATCCAGTTCCTACAGCCTGGGAGAGATCACCACTCTTCTAGGTGGCATTTTCTGTGTTTTTTGTGAATCCAGAATGTAAGATTTCAGTGGGATTGAAGTGAGAACAGAACATAAGGAAATAATCACAAGGCAGGAGGGCATTATTTAGGAGCTCATTCTGGTGACATTTCTGCTCTGGTAATAAAAGAGTAAGTGCAGCCTGACTCAAACTAAGTAATCTTTCAGGCATTTAACAAATATGGATACCGCTGCACCCCCACAAGAGAAAAGAGTTAGGGCTGAGTGTTTGACCCACGCATAATACGCAGTTTCTCGTCTCCTGATTTCTGCCCCTACATCATTGCTGGTTTACTGCTCCCTGGGGCTGGTGTGAACATAGGAAACAGGCTTGTGTGCCGGAGCGGCCACGCACACAGGTGTGTATGTGGGGGTCCTTGGGAAGGCCACCCTGAAGCTCCGTGTGCTATTTAAAGATTTCACTGCAGCGCTGTGAAGGCTCTAAATCTCACAGCTTGTTTCAGGCTCTGGCACTGAGCCTGGGTGAAGAGACAACTTCTAACTCAGTCTCTTCTTCCAAGCGGTGCAGTGTCCTACTCTTGCTTGAGGCTTTGCTTGTCAAGCCACCCTTGAACACATCAAAGCCTCTGCTGACAGTTATAATTTGTATAATTTAGAAATCCGCATCATTAGTCGGATAAAATTTTTGGGACGCTACTTGAAAAAAAAAAAAAGAAGAAAGAAAAAAAAAACCTGTTGTCTTTATTGTTGACCTGCTGGCTCAGAATTGCTTTCAGAAGGGCAGGGTGTTCTTCTGCTCGCTTTGCTGAAGCAGCAATATATTTTGTAGAGGTCTGAGCTGACTCCCTGCAGCTTTGGACCATTACTGAATTAGAGCCAATAAAGTGCATGCCCTCTTTTCTCTGCCTCCAAGTCATATCCTAGTGTGGCTCAGTGGGACACCCGAGTAATACCTGATTAAATTAGATTTTCTCTGGGCAGGACGCTCAGGATGCAGCTGATGACATAAACCCACCCTCCGAACAGTCAAATACTGCTTCCCAGCACAATCACAGGCAGTAAACAAAGAATGGTCCTAAGCACTTGAGAGGTGAAAAGCACTATTATCAATTTTCACTTACGAATGCTTCACCTACACCAGTAACTAGGAGGGATGGCTATCTGGAGGCAAGCAGTGCAATTTAAACATTCCGAATGCACCAAGACTTGCTTTCTGACCAGCCTCCTTGTGTGCCCTGTACCACAGCAGCACCCAGCCTGCTTTCTGAAGCTTGCTAGTGCTCAAAGGAAGCAGTTGCTTGTGTTTATGTTCCACATTCTTCCATTGCTCAATATCCAAATATTTCACAATGTAGATCCAGTTTCAAAAGTTCATTTAAGAGAGAATTCTTGTTCCAAGCTGAGTTTCCTGTTGCAGCCTGAATCCCAGCGTGGGTCATGTGCAGCAGTTGGCTCACGACTCTCTGGAGATGCTGCACCACTGATGTTATAAACAATATGTAGTAGGAAACGGATGAATATGTTTCTTATTTGAATAAATTAAATCTGGCAGATGTAATTCGCTCCAACAAGAATACCCGTTGCTCATGGTTTCCATAGCGTGCTGTGCGGCTCTCCCTGGGGGAACCCAGGGACAAATCTGTCTCTATACACGGGCAAAGCTCCTTTGCACTTCGGCTGGAGTCCTGCCGAACAGAGACAGGCGTTTGATCCCGGCGTCTGATTTCCCACAGACCGGAGAGCAAACTCTGACCTGAAGAGCAGAAAGCAGCCTCTGCTGTCGGCAGCCGCCCTGCACGCACGGAGGAGCCTCTGGTGTGGTGAAAACCTAAAACTTCAGTCCTGGCAGGAGCTGCTGCCTGGGTTGTCGGGAATCCCAGAGGCAGGAGAGTGCGGCCACGCTCACGGCAGTTCAGGGGAAATTCACGTCCCGGCTCCTTGTGGGAAGCCCGAATGAATTCCAGCTGGGGACTCCTCCCCGGCAGCGTGGGGAGGCACATGGGGAGCCTCCATCTGTAGGCACATCCCTGAAATGCTTTGCTGGTTCAGGGTCTCTGCTGGGTATTGTGCTCAGATGTCACTGCAGTTAACAGGGACGGTCTCCAGGGCTCAGTGGGGTAAATCCTCCTGTTGACCCAAGCAACAAGTAAATCACTGTTTGAAGGGCTATTTTCCAAACCCCTTTTTGGAACTTGAGCACACAGAGACCAACTCATGCGGCTGTTTCTCCAGTACCTGATGGTGGTTGTGGAGGTACCCAAGCACAGCATGAACTGTGTCACACCCGCGTTTTAGAAAAGCATGGTCACCCTTGGCTTTTGCAAGACTCTTCTATGTGCTTCAAGTACAGCAGAATGGAGAATTTTTTTTTAAGTTACCTGGTCAAAAGAAAAAATTATTCATTGTTCTATACTGTAGGGCTTGGTGCTCCAATTTTTCTCCCACCTGGGCTCCCTTTACCCTCTTTGCTTTGTTCCCAGGAGATGCACAGCTCTCTCCCTATCAGTGTGCCTCTTTGCCTGCGGGTCTGAACATCTTCCTGACCTGTGTAAGATGGTAAATCTCTGAAGGCTGTGAACAGCCCCAGACCCAAGCCTCCCACATCCAAAGAGAGTGTTCAGGCTATGAAAATGTGGGTGGCACCACAGCATCGTGTCAATGGAGGTGCCTTGGGGCAAGCCCAGAGACGTCTGTTCCTCTACCCAGTTATTTGATTTTATTTTAATTTCCTGGCTCCAGCTTGCTTCACCTTTAGTATGTGAGTGCACTGCATTGCCTTAAAAGAGGTATTTGACTCCTTATATAGTCAATGGGGAGATGTATACTTCTCGCCAGCTTCTTTATTATGGTCTTTGGAGATTATCAGCTGTGGAGGGAGCCTGTGATGTTTCCAAGTCTGAATTTAACACTGAAAATAGCAGCTAGCATTAAAAAGCACTCGTCTGAAACTTGAACATGGATATGCCATGGTGAACCCAGCCTGACTCTGCTGGCAAGCTTGGATGAATGTACCAGTGCAGGAATTCCACTGAACCCCAGGGGAGTTTCTCCTGAAACAAGTGGGTGTAAGGGAAGTCAAAATGAGGGCAATGTCCTACACCACCCTTCCGCCTACCAAAGACACAACAGTGGAAATGGTGCCAGTCCTGCCTCTCTCCCCACACTTTCCCAAGACTGATTCTACTCTCCTGGCTCTTCTGTGTCCACTGCAACCATAGGATTAGCCTTTAGTGAGCTGCTGTTACTCCCAGCACTGGGAAAGGTGAGCAGAAACCTGGAGCCAGTACCTGGAGAGAGTTGTGGGGGTCACTCCTTTTGATGTCAGACTGCTCCGAAAGCAGATTAAATTTTCCATGGAATGGCACAGGTGTCTCCATAGCTCCTACAGCTTTCTTCTTGTTAATATTCTCTTTTTAAATCACTGATACCACCTTTTGTGTGTGTGTGTGTACATGTCTGTGGGGGTGTGTATGGGGAGGAATGGGGTGAATACATAAACACACACAGACAGACCTCCCCTGGCCCTAATTATGCCTCAGGGTACATCATCACATCCCTGTGAGCCCAGCTTATCTCTTACTTCCATGAACAGGAATCCAAAGCAATTCCACTCCTATACCGTGACTTCAAATAAGCTGCAGAAAGTTGAACTGGGCAAAGCCAGACCCAGCGGGTGTTTGTTTTTTGAAGACTGTCTGAAATAGAATAACTCTTTAATCTTTTAACAACCCAGCTTTTGGCCTTTGAGCACTGCAGCCTGTGCAAATGCACCATCTCCACTGGGAAATTTAGCTTGCAACAATTTTGCACTGTGCCCCAATATTAATTGTTAGGCATTGAATGCTATAGACTTAGGAAATGAAAAAAAAAAAGCAGAGCAGAGTATCCCAGTTAGTATGGCCCGTTGCCTTCTCAGTCTAGAGAAAGCTGTTCCCTACAGAGCGTGGTGGCTTGTAGCCAGTGCTAACATGACCTTTTGACTCGCAAGCCTATGGAAAGCTTCTTCTGTCTTTCCCAGGAGGTGTCACTATAAAGTATCACTTCACTGCCACACAGTTCACAGGCGAACAGGGTCTGGATTATGGAAGAAACTGGCTGCCACAGATCTGGCATGTAATTTTTCTCCAGCTTTCCTTCTGGTGCTTCAAGAATGAGGGCACGACTGAGAGATGAGAAGTCCTAAATATTTATATTGCATCTTGGCTTTGCAGTTCAGCTGGGCTTCTCAGATCCAACAGCCTCTCTACACTAGAGAAGATCTCTGATTATTCAAGAGAAAAGGAGAGAACTGCTTCGTGTCTGAGCGTGCAAAATCCCCACAAGCAGTGATGCAAGTGCAACCCCACACTCCAGTTGCTTTACTGGAAGCTTGGTCTCTCTTTGAGGTTCTTCCTATTAGTTTGTTAATGGACTTCACCTCTCTGCTTCCCCATTGCCCTTGTTTCTCTTGGAACCTGGAGTAATACAAGCTGTTTCTCACCATATTCCAGTGAACAGCAAAATAAGGCCGTGACTGTGGTTGAGATACCAACTAGTCCAAATGGATGCTAGGAATAACGCCTTTAGGTCTGCATCTGCAGCACTTAGGAAAAGCATCACTCAGCAAAATCATCACTCAGCAAAAGGCATCTTCCTCCAGGCGCTGAATAAGGGACCTACTTTCCTGCACACAAAAGAACAAGGATCTGCCTCTCTGCTTCTTTTCTGCTTCTTATAAGCCTACTGCAGGAAAGTTCTGTTTTATTTGAATAGACCATTGTTTATTTATAATTTTGTTCTAAATGTGTGACAGATTCAGCATGTGTCACCCAGCAGGGAAACAGTAGTAGGCTGGAGAGTTAACAAATGCACTGCAGTGAAGCCAGATGGCCTGTTTTCATAAGGAGCCTCTGAAAGATGCTCTGTTGAATAGATATTTTTTTTCTTCCTTTGGTACCCAAGATCAACAAGAGCATTGTTACTGCATATTAACTCACCTGCCAGACCATCACGCGTCTGCACTCCACTCTGCATTTCAACCAACATACCATGAGATCAGAAAAATATGCCAAATAATGCACTGAATCAGCCCATCATCCCTTGTCCCAAAGGATAGGTAATAAATAAGTGTCTTCCAAGCATTCTTTTAGTTTCAGTGCACCAGGGGTGTAGAGGTGAGGATCTGGGTGTGCTTGTGTCCACCATGTGGCTCATAGATGCCCACAGTCTGGCTGGGGGGTCCCTTGCACAACCACCTCCCTCTGAGGAGCTCAGCCGTGGCTGCCCAGAGGATCCTGCCTGATGTCCCCTGGGAGCACCCATGCCTGTCAAAACATTCCCACACATCAAGGGGACTCAACTCAATGTTTAGCTTCTGGCAAGCAATCTCAGAGCATGCACTAATAAAGGGGATGTTTGCTGGAAGACTACGTAGCTTTGCTTACATTTTTCCCAAAGGACCATACCCCTGAGGAGCCAGATTTTTTGCCTTTTTTTTTTTTTCTACGATAACATGAAAGAATGTTTCATTTTCCTTATTTTCTCTTTTCTTCCTCTTTCTAGTTCCCCTTTGGGATGTTTCCCAGTTTCACAGAGCTGCGTGCAGTTTCCTTTGGAAACTGTTAGTACCAATTTCAAGTCCTAGCCTTGACTTGAAAGAGATGGGGAATTCTTTCATGAAAACTTTTCAGGCTCATGAAAAATGGAGCAAGATCTGAGCATCAGTACACCAGAAAGCTAGGTAATCAAAAAAGATGGGCAAATACATTGCTTTTATACATCATATGGCAGCATTTGTTATGATCAGCAAGAAAAATGTGGATATTATTGAACAGGAATATTAAAGATGGCTTGGTTTTCTCTGCCCAGCTTTGAATTGCCTGTCTGAATGCAAAGGGTTAAATAAAAGGAGCCTGTAAGTGGCTTTTTAAAAAACTAAACAGCTAAGGACAAGTGATTTATTATATAGATAAGGCAGCATTAATTGCATAGGTTTGAGGAAGCTTTTGTCATGTTTTCCCCTGTCTCTGCTCCAGAGGAGAGCTATCTCCCCACCCTGCTAGCCTCAATCAGACCACAATAGCCAGCTAAAACCAAAATTACCACGAAAAGGGAGAGTCTTGGGGTGGGCCAAGAGAGTCTGTCCAGGATAAAGGGCAGAGAACTTGAAAGACAGCACACCAGGGGGTTGCAGGGATGGCTTCAGTGGGGTGCAGAGATACCAGAGTTAACTTTAAAGAGCTTAGTGGGCGCTTGAAACAGGCAGTCTGGAAATGGAAATAGCTATCTCTATCAAAGATAACTAACTAGTGTAGTGTCAGCCCAGGGCCTTGTAGGGCATCACACTCTCCAGAGCACAGACACAACAGGCTCTAGGAGCCACTTCCACTTGTCAGAGGTGAGCTTAGAGAGGCCCAGAGCAGAACACGTGCAAACAAACTCTGCCATTGCTTTTTAAATGCTTTGAGGAAAAAAATAAGTAATGTGTTGTTTTGAAGTCACGCACTTTACATTTCCACAAGCTGACTGTCACAGGTTCTTGAAGGAAAGGTCTTTGAGGGAAAGGACTGTGTAAATTAGTGAGTCTTTTAATATTTTTTTAAAAGTTTTTTTCAACTACAAAAAACAATAACAAAACCAAAAGATGTTTGTGAGTGTACATATGAGTCTTGATTATGAAATACTGGGCCAAACCAATTTGGGGAGATACATCTGAAAACTAGAACTACTTATTGAAAGTTAACTTTTGTTCATGTTTGACTTTAAAAAAAGAAACAAACAAGCAAAATACTAAATTCAAAAGAAATTCAGCTGTCATGAACAAACCAAGTGAGAAAGTCACAGCAGCTGTCAATAGTGATGAAGAGAATAAGACCAGATCTAATCCTTAACATTAAAGTCTAGTGGCACAAACTGGCCTCAGTCCACATGCTTTGGAGTAAGCCCTTTTTGTAGCAGATTCATCTTATCAAGACACCATTAGAAATATTCAAAAGAAACCCAGGGAGCAAGATAACTATTTAGAATTGTGGAAAATTAGGGCCCAGGCTCTTTCCTGATCTATTTTTATTTGTCAATGTAGCCAGTGTCATTACCTTGCTTCCATTTGAAGCCCTAGATTCAGTAGGTTTACCTGAACTGTATTTAAATTGTTTTGCTAACTGCTTAAAAGTAAGGATTGGATATATCCTAGTTATTTAGAAAATGCTCCAAATCCCTGTTGTGGAGTAAGATATTCTCAGTTTTTCTTGTTGAGGCTACTCCTTTTTGCATTATAGACTTAGGTATTTATTGGATCATAAAAAAACCAAGAAACAAACAAACAAAAAATCACCACCAAAAAAACCCCCAGGAAACTAGGAAAATACACTGTGACCCAAAGGAGAAAGCAAAATGTTGAGAAACAGGAGTTCATGGCACCAAGACCTACTTAGACTCAGGTGCAGAACAGAATTGCACTTGAATCTTCAGGCAAAGATCTCAAACATGAAACTATCAAAAACAGATCTGTAAATGTCAAAAGAGGTCTTCTAATTCTTTCAAAATGGTGGGATTTTGGTTCCATTTTGGTTTGTTTTTTTTTTTTTTTTAATAAATCATGCTGGATTCCTTGGTGATTTAATCTCAGTTTAAAAGAGTCTAAAACACAAAATGGCTTCGCTTCAGTGGTTAAATCATTCATTCTTTTCTCTCTTATTTCCAACTACATATTGACCAGCCCTTTTGCCAGATCCAGAGCTCTGGTTTCCCCCTTTAAAATGCAGGGATGAGGCTGTAGCCAGGACCCTGCTCTAAGTGGAGGAAAATATGTGATTGCACTGTAAGAAATGGAAGATCATAGGGGAAAGGTCCTACATACACATTTATGGGAGCAACTATTACAGAAAACAATATAACTGCAGGGACAGATCTGCCAATATGGTTGAAAATTTATTAGGAGGGAAAAGAATTCACAGCATTATCTGGTCCTTTCTTCACCTGAGAGTGATGTCATCCACATGGTACCACAAAAGGTACCTCTTTTCCGGCAAAGTTTATCAAACTGATATTTAAGTACTTTTTACTTCCTCTAGCAATACTGATTCTGCAAGTTATTCCTGTTTCTCTGTCTTCTCTTCCCTGAACTTAATGATGTGATTCAGCCCAGCAGTCTTTGCTTGTAGGTCTGTTTTTTCATTCACATTGTCTTCCTGTCTGTCTTCTTTTGGATCCCCACTTTCATGCTCTGCAGCACCCAATAGTGGGTACTGTATGTCTTCCTGGGGATAACAAGAGTGGAAAAAATTCTGGCAGCATCCTGGAGCCTGCATTCTTGTTTCTGAATCCTTCTGTGATGTTTTCCCTCTCTGCATGACCCCAGTGGCCTGTGTTCAAAGCCTTCTATAAACTTAAAGGTGGCACCTACAGTACAACTTCAAACAAGGAATGCTTAAGCTTTGTAAAGCTAAATGTCTAAGTGGTCTTTGAAGCAGATGCCTCCCATAAAGCGCACATGTTTATGTTGATCTGATTCATGTAATTGTCAAAGTGTTTTGGAAACGTCTTGAGGACATTTGCCAAAGTAGGGCCTATCTGAGTGGAAATAACAGGAGATAGTCCCTAAATGTTTCAACAATCTCATCTCTGTTTCTATCTCTGGCTGGGAGGCAGAGCTGCAAGAAAATGTGTATAAATGAGAGAAATAAAACCAAACATTTGGGGTTTTATCACAGGTATGTAAACTTGGATATATATTCAAAGACATGTGAATTGCCCACGACATCAGAGCCAGATGATTAATTTCTAGTTCGTCTCAAAAACAGGCAGCTACTAAATTATAATGAAGAAGGAAAACCTAACTATTTTTATGTTACTTTATATATACAAATATATTCACATGTATGTACACAGATATACATGCGCACATATGTATTAATAGAATGGATCTGGGCTATTCTGTAATGTGCATTGGTACATGTAATAGCAACAGCAGGTATTTGGTATAGTTCACAGATGGGCAGAAACTTTCTCCAGCTTCCCTGTAGGCAATCAGTCACAAAATAAATGTATGGCAGGTGCACTGACACGGTAGATTCATAAGGATATGGTAGGAGCTACTGTAGTGTTTCAGAATAGTCTTTCAGACATGAAATAACCTTAGACTAATTTATCCATATGCTTTCAAGCATAACTGAGCATAGCAGCTCTGCAAAATTGCTTTCTTAGAACCAAAGATCTTCTTGGGAAATAAAAAATAAACATTGTTCAGACAGTTGATCATGTTTACAGTTACATGACTTCTATGGGTCATTCCACAACACTGCAGTCAGTACAAAATTTCTGCAAAACACCAGAAATATGGGAGTCTGTGGACAGTCAATATTTGTTAATTTTATCTATTGATACCTACCCCTGAGGGAAAAAAAGTTAACAATCACTTTTGTTCTGTATTAGCTATGCTATTGCTTTGCCTCCTTGGAACACCGGGACATGGGGTAAAACAGTGTCAGCCAGACCTAGATGCTGTCTAGTTTCTCCCTGTTTCTCTATTTTTTCATTTTTTTAACATGACGCTCACAGTTTTACTCAACAAAATGAAGTACACACAGTAGATTAACTTCGAATGATCCACTGTATTGCATACCCAGCTGCATGTGTCTGAAAGGCAGGCAAAGAGAGAGCACCCAAAGGCTAAGATCTGTCACTTCAATGCACAGGAGCTATCCCATACATACCACTACTCCTGCAAATGAATTGTGACCAAGTTGGCTTCCTTCCTTCTCATGCTTAATTATCCAAAGGGGAAATTCCACAGAGTGTTGGACTGTATCTAGTACTGCATTTGAAGTCCAAGTAAAGCCATAGATAGAAACAGAACAGCTATGAAACACTTTTGTTATCTAAATTGGCATGTATATAGAATCATAGAATCATAAAATCATATGGGGTTGGAAGGGACTTCTGGAGATCATCTAGTCCAAACCCCCACCAGAGTGGGTCTACCTAGAGCACGTTTCACAAGAACTTGTCCATGCGGTATCTGGGTATCTAGATATCTAGATATCTACTATACATCTGTAATAGATGCTTAAATATAGCTTCAGCTGATACTAAAATGCATATCAGAGAAGACATACCTTTTTCTCTGTCTTAAAAAACTCCTGTGAAACAAAAGGTTGAAACAGACAAACCATCTTCCTGATACGACTGGAGTCACTGGTTTCTCTGCTTCTAAAGGCAGCCTGATATCGTGTAACCAAGCCTAATGACCTGTTTTGCATGAGCTTATTAGGCTGTTCTCTTTTTCTCTGCCTTATTCTTTTTTTTAAAAAAAATTCTTTCTTAAAATAATATGGAAAGAGGGAACTGGAGTCAACTGCTTCCCACTTTTGGCTTCTATCATCATGCCTGGGTCAAGTCCAAAGGAAATTTCTAATTGCTATGGAACCTTACTGGTGCCTAGTTAAGTTTTATATGACTGTGGATTGCACAACTTCCCCTTATACCTCCACAGGACACCAAAAGGTGTTTACATACTGTACCAACAAATAGTCTTAATTATAACTGCTCAAAGGCAGACACCAAATTGCTGCCTTGGAGGCAGGACAATCACCAATGTGGAAATTTCTTTCCTGGAAATTCTTTAGTTTTGATACGCCTGTCTTTGCTTCATTACTCTCCAGCTACTTCCTGGGCCTGGAAATTATATTATATGTAGTACAAGTTGGATTCCAAGTTTAAATATCATTTGATACCATATGAATATGTCTTACTAGCACATAACATTTTGTTTCACTTAATTTACTCCCTGCAGGTAGCACAGAATTATCACGTAGAACCAGCCTACATCTCAAACAGGATGCAGGGTGGTATACAATGTCTGTATATGATGTTTCAGCAGATGGTGCAAAAAATGTTCATAGCAGATAACTGGAGATTATCCCGAGACCAGGCACCTTGGTCTCAACCTTCTTTGATCGGTTTGTGTACTTATACTGAGATTTTCTACTAAAAGCAAAATCTGGAGGTGAAGGTGTAGCTCAATCTGAAGGTGATAATGTTATTTAAAGAGGGTATTCAGTCATAAGAAACAGCTTCCTGAGGTCTCATTGTTTTCCTGTTCTTGTATTTAAGCCAGTGTCTTTCCAACTACCATTGGATTAAATATTACACCAAGACAGTAAATGCACTCTGTTAAAATTTTGTGACAATCCTTGTTTTCATAAACACATCATTTTATGAGAAATGTCCTTTTTGCATGATATTTTTCCTAAACACAGAACTTTGGAAGTATAGTTTGAAACCTAGTAGGAATAGGCAGAAATTATTCAGTAAAATAGTTCCTCTTCAGAAACAGATATTATTCTTTGATGTTCATTTCATTCTGTTCACCTGGAGCAGCTCCACTTTCTGTAAATAACGAAATAAGTAATATTAACTAGATTAGAAAGCATCTGTCTCTAGAACCTGGAGGTTGGGGCACACATATGGGTTGAGGGAAATGTCCCTATGTCAGTGAATATTTAATTGGTTATGCAAAGTGAAATAAGTCCAAAACACATCAGGAGTCCCTCTGTAAGTTGGGAAAAAATCCAAACCAGGAAAATATTAATGAGGTATGAAATCTGCTTTCTACTTTCCCTGCAATATGGTTGTTCTCTAATGGCTTTTGAAGTTCACAGATGCTTATAAAAATAACCACTTTCTGAACTTGGAACCTGAAAAGATCTTTTAGATATAACGGTTGCTTTCGAAGTGGTAAGTTATGCACATGCAAAAAGGATGTAGTTCACAGCATGTTTTCTATTTTCATTTCCTAATGTTGTGAGCTGAAAGAAAAGGTAGACATGACCACTCGAAGATTTTGAAATACTGCAAGTTGTTTCAGTCCTGTCTAGTCTACCACTACTGCTCTAGTCTTCATATTTATTGTTCTCTCCACTTGAATGCAATCACTAAAGCCATCTTCTATTCACCTTGGCTGTATGAATTGTAATAGGTAATGTCAACAGAAATCTGAGATTACAAGTCCAGAGCTCCTGCAAGGAAGACTTTAGGATTTGATGAATCTTTCTGCGTTGCAAAAATAGCAGTGTTACCTTGGTGGTACCCAGTGGTGGAGGTTTTACTCTTGACAGGAAGAAATGGCATGTTATGCTTCCCAGGAAAACTGCTCTCTCTCAGACTATTCCACCTATGAAAGGACTTTCTGCTCAAAACAACATGTTTGGGGTATTTTACTGAGCACTATGAAAGTCTGGAGTCATAGTATCTCTGGCTGACAGGTTCAATTTAGGCACATGGTATTACTACAAAATTTTTCAAACTGTTAGCCTTGTAATACAGCATGAAGGCTACTGTCAGGCTGGATTCCTTCCCACTTGTACCTAATTACCATAGCAGAGGCTCTGCAGGGAGCTCTCCCGCATGTCTGAGAAACCAGTCCTGTCTTGTAGCAAAGTCAAAGAACAAAACACATAGCTAATCCCTGGGCAGCACTTGTGTCTTCGGTTGCCACCCAAACAAGCTTTCATCCATATAGGCTGGCAACTGGTACAGTATCCTGGTTGCCATATTACCAAGACACTTAAGACAACAAACATAATGTTGGGTGCCTAGACAAGTAATTTTTGGTATTATCAAGGGGGAGAGATGGGTTTCTCCAGAGGACAGATAAGAAGAGATGTATATTCCATGCCACCACCCAGAGAATCGCAATCCAGCTGTCTAGGCTTTATAGTCAGCTACTTACAGTGAGGCAGTGTGGAAATTTTTCCCCACTGAAAATTGGGCACCACCCCCTATAAGTAACTGGGGTTATTCCATAGCATACAGATATCTAAGCATTGCACAGGCAGACTGATCCCATGCTTTAAAAATGTCTTTGGACTAGTGGGATGCCCAGCACTCTGAAGGTGCCCATTTCTCTACATCATATGGAGAAAACACCTAAGTGACTACCACAGATCAGATGTACAACTTTTCCATGGCTAAACTGAAATGAGATGAATCTCCCTGAAAGACAGCTCTATTATGCAATTCAAATTAGGTTGGCAGCCATCTGAATATCCAGGGTAAGATTATGTACCACTCAGATCGTGAAAGACATATCTTTTGTATGGGAATTCCTATCTCCTTACAAATCACTACTCAAGTTTGGGTATTGTATGTTTATCCAGGAGAGATATTATGCCTTGGACTTATAATGATGCAAACATTAGTCTGAGAGGAGCACTTTCTCTTCTGAAGAGAAGCTACACAAATTTAAGGCCAGTGCTCTTTAATGTTTTTATAAATGATCTGGACACAGGAATTGGAGATATATTAATAAGTTTTTCAACTATACTAAACTAAGAGGAGCTGTGGACTCCTTCAAGGAGTTTTTACTGAAAGACCTGGATAGACTAGAGAGCTGGGTGATCCCCAACTGTATGAAATTTAACAAGAGCAAGTGCCAGATTCTTCGCCTGGGACAGGGTAATCCTGGTTATATGTACAAACTGGAGGACGAGAGGCTGGAGAGCAGGCCTGTGGAAAGAGATCTAAGGGTTGATGGCAAGTTGAATATGAGTCAATGGAGTGCCCTTGCAGTGAAAAGGACCAACTGTGTCCTGGGGTGAATCAAGCACAGCACAGCTGGTTGAGCAAGGTGATTGTCCAACTCTACACTGCACTGGTGCAATCCCACCTCAGGTACTGCGTGCAGTTTTGGGCACTTCAATATACGAAGGACATCAAACTTTTAGAGCATGTCCAGAGGAGAGCAATCAAGATGGTGAAAGTTCTCAAGGGCAAGACTTACAAGGAGCTGCTGAGGTCACTTGATTTGTTCAGCTTTGAGAAGAGGAGACTGAGCGGTGACGTCATCACAGTCTACAACTTCCGCGAGGGGGAGCAGCTGACAGGGAGCTTCTGATGTCCTCTCTCTTATCTCCTTGTGAAAGGACACAAGGAAATGGTACGAAGCTGCATCAGGAGAAGTTCACATTGGACATTAGGGAAAGGTTCATTGAGACAGTAGCCGGTCAGTGGAACAAGCTCTTCAGAAAAGTGGTCGTGGCACCAAGCCTGTCAGACTTCAAGGAGTGTCTGGATGACAGGCTTAGTGAAATGGTTTATTTTCAGTTAGTCCAATGTGGAGCAGGGAGTTGGAGTCAGTGATCTTTATGAGTCTCTGCTTCATAATTCTATTAATAAGTCTTCCTTTGCACCGGACAAGCTGTGTCTTTGTGGAAATGTTGGTGTCCAGCATGGAGGGAATAGAGATATGTTTAGGTGTTAGAAGAGCAATGAGAAAAAAAGAAGGGGATGGGGAAAAAGCTTGGGCTGCTTGGGTTTTCTTGCAAAGGTGGCATTCATCACACTTCCACTAACAAGAGGTGCAAGCCATATCTCCAAAGGACTGTCTCCTGGACAGCAGAGACTCCAAAGAAGAAGAGTGGTCGTAGAGGGCAAAAACCATCAGTCTCCAAAAGTAAGTGAAAACAAAATGAATGCAATCTTTCAATGTATGACTTCAGGGATGGCTAGTAAGCACAGGAAGACAATTTCCTCTCTGTGTAGGAGCCTTAAGTATGGCTTTGTATTTATTTCCATGCTCGTTCTAACCCCAAAGTTTTCCACATCACTGTGCTTAAACAAGCCTTACACTTAACATTCAAAATTGTGATAGGGCGTGTGAGTTCCCCTCATCCATGTTATGAGGAACTGCTTGGCAAGTAATCTCTAAGTATCACTAAATTCCTGATAAGCTGCCATACTTAGCCCAAGGACAAGACACTGTACAGACATTTGCATATCAATTTTCTACCACTGGCTTTTACAATAGGAGCTAGAGTTGGGCAGCTGCAGTATACATTTATAAAGCTTACAGCTGTGTTCAGTGATAAGATAAGAGCTTCTTTTGTAGAGACCACAGCAAAAGCTTTGTCGGCGACCGAAATGACACTTTTATCTCATCATGAAAGATGCTCCTTCCAGTGGAAGTCTAGCTGCCATGACGCTATCATTTGAATTGGGTTTTTTTTTCATGGAAATGAGAGGGAAAAATCTTGCTGATTTATGAAGTAGTCTGTCCTTTTTTATTATTATTTGTAACATTAAAAGAAAATTAACTGCAGCAGAAAGATTTTTATATTCATCTATAAACTTGGTTATCAGCATCTCAATATTATCCAATAAATAAATAAAACAAATAACTCCAAAGATGGAAATGGAATATTTAACATCACAGTACCACAGTGGAGATGCTCTAGTTATGGCTGAGCAGAAACTTGCATTATAAAGCAATTTATGATTATTTTGATGTTTGTAGTTTTCTGAAGCAGAACATTCCAGGGCTTTCTCTAAACTTGCAGGCACATTTGGGTGTTAATTTAAACTCTTGCTCAGTTATTTTATATTGAAAAGAAAGACTGAGAAATCACCCCATAACTGTAAAGTTATTCATTAAGAAATTATTTTGTGGGTTTGATATGCCATATAATTTTTTTCTTACCCAGTTGTAAATTGAGCATCTAGTTTCAACTCTTCATGTAGCTCTATGACTAGTGACTGACAATGCTGACACCTAGTTTCCATTCAATTTTGAAGTCTCAGTGTCTAGCTTAGATGAGCTGGTGAGTTAATATATAGTTTGAATTAAATTAGATTAATTCCACCCAGAATTTAAGAACGGCATTGGTTTCAACTTGTAGGGGAAGGGTCCAGGACTTTTGTCTACATAGTCTGTTGAAGAGAAGACAAGCACTGTTACAAACATGGTTTATATGGTCTCTTAGGGGATGTAACCTTTAATTATGTTTGCTTCATCCTGTCAGGCAAGCATCTAATGGCTGGAGAGTGAAGCTGAGGTACAGCTATTAGTTGTGAGTAATTAAGAAATAGAATGACTTATCAAGGGCAGTGATTGGTTCTTTACAACTGGCAATTTTAAATTGAGTCTTAGTTGGGTTTTTGTTTCTTTGGGTTTGCGTTGTTCCTTTTTTATATATAAATTGAAACAATAGTTAACTTCAGGAAGCTCTTTGGTCTGTTGCTGTACTCTTTGTTCTAGATTGTATGAATCCACCTTTGAATTAATAGACAGGTCTATCTCATCCAGATTTAGCTGCTTAAGGGTTGGGCCATCTATGTTATCTACAGTCAATGGAGAGAAACTTCCAGATAGATAGAAATTTTGAATATCATTTTTGATATATACAACAACCGCTAATGCAGGTCACCAGGCTGATCTGCATGGATTTCTGTGGAAACAATAATTCCCCTGCATAAGTTTTACAACGGGGACTCTAAAGAAAATAAAAAACCTTATGGTCATGAAAAGTGACGAGTGCCATTCCCACACCACCTTGATGTATTGGCAGACCAGCTGGACCCCTCTTGTCTGGAGAACAAGTCCTATGAGGAGAGGCTGAGGGAACTGGGCATGTTTAGTTTGGAGAAGAGGAGGCTGAGGGGGGACCTCATTGCCCTCTACAACTACCTGAAGGGAGGCTGTAGAGAGGTGGGGGTTGGCCTCTTCTCCCAAGGGAGATAATGACAGG